>OX344818.1:15846253-16067988 GCA_947034925.1 Eudemis profundana
AATAAAAATAAGGACTTTTAGAAATTAAAGACTTAAAATACTTACATAAAACTGTTTGAATTTTAATACACAAAAAAAAATGTAAACTACAATTCGTATTTTATTAAACATTGAAAAAATCTAGGCTTCATTTTGAACTGAAACATTTGAATAAGTGGGTCAAGATCACTCAACTAATGGACAAACAGGGAAGAAACATTCTTAGAAGAATTGGAACTTACTTGTTTCACAAATGGGGAAAATCTGCTCTTTGCAGACATAATTTTTTATTTGAATATATTTATTTGTGTTTTAATTATTTTAATTAATAGTGCGGTCATGTCGAAGCATTTGGCCATTTGTATAAAGACTATTATCACAGTTTAAACACTGCTATGATGCTATATACGCGCAGTCTCGATATTTATCTAATCAGCATTATCGTAAAAAATATCTCGCTATTAGATAAAAAAATTATGTAATCGTGGAAACCATTGCCTAATGTTTAATTTATTGCTTGATAATAATAACCGTCAACATTAATTTCTCTTAAAACTCGAAAAAAGTTTTATTCAAAATTAATTTAGGAACTCCACCTGATTCGTTGTCAGCAATAGTTAATTTCGTTCGATAGGAAAAAACTCGAAAACAATCCATTTTCTTTATAACGATTCAAGTTTCAGGTCAACTCGTGAGAGAGGCGAATGCCCAGCAGTGGTGGTATTTTCAACTAGGAGCTAACGTTAAAGAGACCGGCTCATGTGGTGGGGAGTCCGAGTGGTACGGCCACATGTACCAGCTTCGGAGAATATTGTACAGACCTGACTGTCTCTACAGAACAATTATAAATATAACTCAAATATCTGTCAGTCTACTAAGGTGACGTTTTTATATAAAATATTGATCCAGTTCTCATCTGAGCGCCACCAAGCTAACATCTTATATTCCTGTCGACAGTAAAATAGTCCAAATGGACCAATGTATTTCTCTTATATAACTCTTCTGAGTAGACCCCCTACAATATCCTCTTCTTCGTCGGTATCACTCTCTATAAGAGTGTTAGTGGTCGTCATTTTAGGTGTCAGTGGCAGGTTTTACGGCACCATTCCTCTCTAAGAACATGGAAGAGCCAAAGCACCTTAAAACAATTTTTTTGTCAAGCCGGTCGCCGTTGACTGACTTGTTGGACCGAGTGCCGCTGCCCCTGTGGCTACGAACTTAGAGGCCCCGGGTTCAAATCCTTTCTACTTATCTAAACTGTGTCAGAACCTCGTGTGGAACATGAAACTCATACTCGTTCTAAGGAATTGGAGCGTTTAATGGATCTGATAAGGAGAACAGCTTGTTTAAATGCTCAATAGGATTGTTATAAAACCATGGAGTAAAAAAACACGTTAATGAAAAAGGAGAATCTACTTAGTGCAGAACTGCAGACCGAGAGCATCATCATCATCAAATAAAATTATTAAGGAAAAATAAGAGCGATGAAGAGAAAGAACAATGTTAAATTATGTATGTTATGGGGTACTTCAAGAGGCGAGTAAACAGGGTTTTTAAAGATTGGCATCGTATAGGTAGCACTTCTGGTGTTGCAGATAATCCATGGGCGACGTTGACTGCTTCCCATCAGGTAGCTCGTCTGCTCAAAAATGTTACGCCGGTAAACATATGAATTTAATAGTATAAAAGAGATTGCTTGGGTTTTTACTTAATGATTATTATTGGGTGAAAAATCGCAATAACAATACAGCGCGTCGAGGACGCCAAAACTAAGGACTTGCCTCGCTAACCAATAGAATGATACAAAATGAGGTCATTAGTCTGCACCCTGACTAACTAACCGTGAAGGTTTTTCATTTCAATTAACATATCATGTGACGCCTGTAAAAATCCGTGTATGGCAACTTGGCAAACATTCAACCTACCGCATCCAATAGGATCGTTGTTGACTAAGTTAGACACGGTGAGGTAAACGCACCGACGGACGACAACTTCGGTTATAGGCTAATTTATGTAAACGTTAGTCAGATGATAATGTATTTAGCAACATGTTAAAACTAGCCACATTATAAAAGCAGTCATTTTTCTTCAAAAGGTACATCGCGCCATTGTATGTATGTTTGCGCGCAGTGAACCAACGCACTACAAGCAAAGTTTTACGAATGCGTAAGAATGCTCCAGTACGGATCGCACTGTCTGCCTTAAGAGGAAACAGTAAGGTCGAGAGAATTGAAAATTAGGTATTTGTAAAATGTGTCGCTATCCCGCACTGCCCGCCTCTCCCCCGCAGAGTGCGATAGAGACAACTGCAGCTTGGACCGAAAATACCTTTTAAAATTTCATGAAAACAACGTTTCGTAGTCCCCTGATTTCTTCTCCAAAACTTAACCTATTTAACTATTTTTTTCATTAAACATTAAAGAAAGGCTTTGGCCGTGTTCCTATGTTTTTCTTTTTTTTTATAATCAAGTCAAATTTGTTTTCTGGATGTGTGAACACAGCGGAAAATCTGGCATTTTTTTTAGGTTTTTGAAGGTTAATATCTCTTTTGAGAATCAATTTATCGTAAAAAGGAAAACATAGGAACATATCAATAGTAGCCATAGATTTTTGGACAAAAAATGATTGCTCTACAGGCATTATCCAGGGAGGAAACAGGGGACTACGTTTGTATGGAAAAACTGCCCTCCTGTTTCCTCTTAATCTTTTCCGCTGTTAAAGAAATCGCTACCTTAGTAATGTTCACGATGACTAACTTTCAAACCGTTATAACTAAAAAAGTTACTTCGGTGACTAAACATGTTCTTTCCGTGTGCCCTTCATGCTTTTTTGGCTTTTTGCGAGTTCTCGTGTCTTTTCGCACAGACAAAATGTATCAAGCTACAAAATAAAACACAATTCCAACATTTATGATGCCGCGGAAGCAATGCATTCCTTGTGTGTGTGTGGAAAACTGTCCTTCACGCGGTCTCAAACTATCTTCACACCAAATATCAATTCAATGTTAAAGTCAAAGTTCTTTATTCTTCAATTTAAACCAGCAAAATCAGCGGTTTAAACCTGCAACAGAATAGAGAGAAGAGTAACTTTCCCATTTATGATAATATATGAAAATTTGGCGACCCCTTTAGCTTAGTTGGTAGTGACCCTGTCTACGAAGCAAGAGGTCCTGGGTTCGAATCCCGGTAAGGGCATTTATTTGTGTGATGAGCACGAATATTTGTTCCTGAGTCATGGATGTTTTCTATGTATTTAAGTATTTGTATCTATTAAATATATCGTCGTCTAGTATCCATAACACAAGCCTTATTGAGCTTACTATGGGGCTAGTTCGATTTGTGTAAGATTGTCCCCTAATATTTATTATTATTATTATTATATTAGTTTGGATAAGCATCTATTGGTTCAATTTGTTGGCTTGCTGGGTAGGTATTTAACAACAAAAGTAAGCTTATTGTTCACGGACAATGAATGATGAATTCGGGTCACTTTCTATGGACAATGATATAGAAAATGACCCAAATTCATTGTCCGTGAGTGTATTTCAAAACTATACATAACAATTTAATGTTCTGCATACTTATCTTACTCTAAAATTATGAAAGTTAATATGGAAACCACGGATTTATAAGAAACATGGATATGGTCAGTAGGCGTGGCGCGCGTTTCAGCTATAGGGGCAAATGACCTTCCAAAGCGAGAAAAACATCTAAGCGCTCATGACAGTTGCTATGTAACCGCCGTCACACGCTGAGCTCTGCTATTTTACGTTTTCGTGGGGTAAAAACAAGCAATTATACCAAACTGTTCCGTGTTAAGGTGCCCAAATAGAAGTCGCATCCAAAATTTATCGAAAGGATGCATTTCTTACCACAGGTATGTAAATAAATTGAGTTTTCTGAAATATTTTTATTTCGATTTAATTTAGGTGTCATTTATTTAGAAGTCGACTCTATTAATTCACCAATAAAGTTCATTTTACCTTGTCAACTCTCATGAGTCCATTTTGAATGAACAAATAGTAGTGAGTTACCTGTTCGATAAAAATATCGATATGATTGGATGAATGAATGAATGGAACCATTTTAAGATAAATCATAGTATATTTAAATTTAATGCACTGACAACGTATTAAATACATATAAAATATTAATTTTGCATTTCAAGCAATTATTTTGTTGTAGTTATTTTATGTTTATTACAGTTAATCATTGTGATGTTTTAGGTTTCCTGCTAAAGCCACATTAAAAGAAAAATGGATCGATGCGACTGGGAGAAAGGACTGGTTTCCAAGTAAAAACAGTATGATTAGTTCAAAACACTTTGATGAAAATGACTTATATGTAAAGAATGACTTATATATCAATAAATATATATTTATTTATTTATTTATCGTATGGCAATTCATTCACTGGATACAATGTACATATGTATATACTAAAGTAGTTAGATCTAAAGGTTAAAGTTGGCCTTCTTCAAGTAATCTATGGCATCTTCCGTGAGGTTTTTGATGTCTTCTATTCCACCTGTGAATTTGGTTAAAGGATATTCCAGAACGATGTGCTTGATCGTCTGGTCCGGGTGTCCGCACTCACACTCAGGGGACTCAGTCCAGCCCCATTTAAACCAGTGGTGTGCGCAATTCCCGACGCCTGTTCTGATGCGGTTGAGTAGACACCACACTTTACGCGGTTCGTCGAAACCTAGAGGTCGTGATTTTGGGTCTAGAGCGAACAGTTCTTCCTCATTATGTTGGAAGCTTCCCCATTCCAAATTCCATGCGTCGTGTAAGTTCCATTGTGTATCTAGGTCCATCATACTGACTCCTGGTGGGTTTCTGGAATTAAGCCTTTTGTAACCAAAGTCCCAGAGGTCCTCGTGGATAGGCATGTGTGGGTGGAGTTTTGCTTTGGTTGCCTCACGGAGTTGGCACTTTTTACGGCGCAAGTGTGCTGGTTCTATGTAGCTCAGGGCAGGCAACCATTGTGTAGGGGTGGGTTTGAGGCATCCTGTAACAAGCCGCATGGTCTCGTTAAGTTGTACATCCACCGCGGTTGTGTGTGCACTATTCATCCACACCGGAGCACAGTACTCCGCCGTTGAGTATACGAGAGCCAGTGCCGTGGTTCGGAGACATGATGCGGAGGCTCCCCACGTAGTTCCCGTAAGTTTTTTGACTATGTTGTTTCTAGTCTTGATTTTAGACTTAAGCCTTTGAATGTGCTGTTTAAACGTCAGACTCCTGTCCAATGTAACGCCGAGGTATTTGGGGAATTCGTTGTGCTGCAGTACTGTGCCCCGGAACCTAACATGCAGGGGTTTCTTTGCATGTCTGTTGCACAGATGAAAGCAGGATACTTCCGTTTTTGTTGGATTTGGACAGAGGCGCCAACGGGTGAAGAAAGTGTCCAGGGTAATAAGGTCCTTCTCCAGTATTGGCTCGGAGGCTTCCATGTTCTGAACTTGGGTTGTGAGTGCGAGGTCGTCAGCGTACCCGAATTTACGTGAGATGGTATCAGGGAGATCGTGAATATACAGGTTGAACAGTAATGGGGCCAGAACAGAGCCTTGCGGGAGGCCGTTGTTTAACACTCTGACCGTACTGGATAATTCACCTAGGAGTACTTGAAAGTTTCTATTTGTGAAAGTGTCCTCTATTAGTCCACACAGCTTAATGCATGGGACAACTTTTAAGAGTTTGAATAGGAGGCCCTGTCTCCAGACGGTGTCATATGCCGCTGTAAGGTCGATAAACGCTGCAGCAGACTTTAGGTTTTTATTAAATCCTTTTTCGATGTGGGTGGTCAGCGCCAGGACTTGGTCGCAGCAGTTTCGGTTCGGTCTGAAACCAGCCTGTTCCGGTGGTATGACGGCATTGATTGTATCCTGAATCCGGTTATATACTATCCTTTCAAGTAGTTTGTACACAACGCTTAGCAAGGCGATCGGTCTGTAGCTATCGGCTTTATCCTCTGGCTTCTCTGGTTTCAGCATCGCTATTACTTTGGATCGCTTAAGAGCAGTTGGTACCTTACCCGAGTCTATTATGGCTGTATAAAAGTTTGCCAGCCAAGCACGGGTTCTTGGGCCACTGTATTTCAGGAATTCAGGATAGATTCCGTCCTCGCCACTTGCCTTATCAGTAGCTATGTGGTCAATAGCCTTGAACAATTCATCCGTGGAGACTGGGCCGCTGTATCTGTGGTCGGAGCTAGCGGAGGCTTTCAGGGCGGTGAGTTCGTTTTTAATGCGCCTTGTGTGTATTTTGTGGTTTGGGGCCTTCGACAGTTTAACCATTCTATCCGCTATGGCGTTAGGGTGGACTTTAGGTTGGCACTTTGTAGCAGGGGATCCCGTAGTGAGCTTTTTAACAAGGTGCCACGCCTTTTTGCTGGAGTGTGTGAAATTCATTTTCTTAACAGTTTCTTCCCATTTTTGCCTGCGAGCGTCATCAAGCGACTTAACTAGTTCGTGAGCTGTTTCTGGGTCTCCGGTGTTTTGAAAGTCCTTCCATTTCTCTTCGGTTTCTTCGTTCCAGCACGGTATATAGTCCTTACGATATCCTCGGGGTATGACCTTTTTGGCAGTGGCAATAACGAGCTTCCTAAACCGTTCGTAGTTTCCAGGTCGAGGTGGTATCCATCTGACACAATCATCTAGGCCCTTACTGAAGCTATCCCACTTGGCTTTCCCAAAGTTCCAACGGGGAACTGGATAGAATGGAACTATAGGGATTTTAAGTCCAATCTCGAGAAGGACAGGTCGATGTTGGCTGTGAGGAAAATCTTTCAAAACCGACCTTGTGGTTGCCACGGGTTGGTCGTGCGTATTTTTTGTGGTGAATGCGAGATCAGGATTATACTCTTTGCCCCATCGGGCAGACCGGAATGTACCTTTACTTTTTCTGTCAAACAAAAGAAAAGAGTTTGCCCAGTCAGACCATTCCAGTACCTTCTCACCATTCTCCTCGCTCTCTGCATAGCCCCAGGAAGTGTGATGGCTGTTAAAATCACCAATATATAGAGCGGGGTGTGGGAGTCTAGGAAGCGCAGGTGTGGGCCACTTGCTGAGTGGTGGCTTATATATGTTGCACAGCTGTAGCTCTCCTACTTGGACGATAGTGGTAGCGATATTTTCCGGGGTTAGTTCGTTGGCTAGTATTTTACATGTGTGAGCGATTGGTTGACGTGCGTAAGTGGCTGTGCCGTATTGAGCATGGTATGTAGCTGCGACCATCGTATACCCGGGGATCTGTCCTCTTCTGTCCAGTTGGGTGGGATCTTTAGTGTGGATTTCTTGAAGAAGGACAACATCGACGTCATGTTCCTTGAGAATCTTTTGCATGCACTCTGATTTAGCTAGGCTTATGCCTTCTATATTAAATGAGCAGACACGGACGGAAGGCCCAATGTCTCTTGTCGCACGACGCAAAGCGGCACCTTCTTTGATATTTTTTGTTTCCATTTTGCTTGGTGTAGTTGAGATCCAGTGAACACTGCGAGGTCCTGGAGGACAGTGCAGCTGCCAAGTTGTTACTCTTTTAGCACCACCCAGGGGTCACGTGTAGGGCTATCTAAGGTAGTTCCTACGGACGCAGAGCAACATCGACCCCCTAATATATATTGTTCAGGGGCGATTAAAGTATTTGATTATTTTAAAAATGAATGTTATTCTCTACCCCTTTCCCTTATACACAATTACAATTTTTTCAATTTCAATTGTAACAACTGTATGTAAAAATAACTTATCCAGGTCAATTTATCAAAAAAAATGTCAGTTTTAGGATTTTACTCTTGTACTGTACGCAAAGTTGTACAGTACAAGTAAAGGATATTTTACTTTTAGATTAACGGGAGGGAAATAAGATTCTAAAATATCTTCATAATATAATATAGCAATAATATAAAGATTTTTTTTCCGTGTTGTACATTGTGGCGACACCTTTTTAGTTGTCTAAATAGGTTAGCTAGGTTAAGAATATATCTTTGAAGAGCTGTCGCTGTCATTGTCATGATTATTGTTTGGTTGCTTAAATAAATACATTTACGTTTTTAGTGGAAAAAGGAAATGGGCATTTCTATTTAAAGTTGTACTTCGAGATTTGCTCATGTCCCCTTGCATTATTTGCCATTATCTCGTGACATGATTTTTTTAAACAGATAAAGTTATGTTTTTTGGATTTAGTAGTTTTCTAATTTGTTAATTATTTAGGTTTAAGTATATTAAAACTATTTTTTCTTATATAAAATCTATCTTTTAAATACGGTATAATCGTCCTCCAGTACTGTCCCCACCCAACAGCTCGATTTTTGAACGATATTTACCTATTTTATTTCTATAGAGGTAACACCAAGTAAACACATTTTTTGGACGCTTAAACATTGAAGAATATCTTGCCCAGGAAAAACTGCCTCAAGCACAACATGAAAATGGTTGAAATTTGATTGTAACGTTGTCCCCTCGAAATTGCAGTCCGAACATTCTCCGTTTGGTAACGCGAATTTTGCAATCTTGGAAAAAATAATCCCACCACTTTTGAGTTTAATTGGTTCACTAGCAACCCTGTGACCATAGATAAAGTGCGTTCAAAACGTCATATTTCGAAAATAGTCCGTTGAAGTGCGATCTCCGTGGCGTGCTGTTAAGCCAGGGAAGTTTATCAAAGTGTTTGTCCGTTTAGTGCATCGATTTATGCTGTTCAAGGAGAAAGTAAATGAATTGCTATTTCTATCAAACCAAAAAACGTAATTTGCAGTATTTTGTCGAGTTTGAATATAAAATTTGTTATTTGTTTTGCATAACTTGAAAGCGATTTAATTCTAGTTCGGCCAAATCGTAACGTCCGTTTGTTAACATTTTGTCATGTTACGTATAAGCAGGACTGGAAAACGTTAACAAACGGACACATAAAGTTGCATGCACATTGAATAATACTTGTGTTTACCGGGACTTTGGCCGTATTAAATATCAAAGAGGCTTAAAGAACTATTAAATTGCTACGTTACCTATATAAATGATCGGTCTGGGTGTTTGTTATATTTTCATACATATACATATATTTCCTGCCTTTTGAGTCTTATGACTTATTTAGGAAACCGTCTTATTTTTTTATTGTTTTATTCGGTTAATATAGTAATATAACCTTATTACTGCGAAAATTATAATATTGAAACATATAAATACCGATTAACCGACTTTCAAAAGAGGAGGAGGTTCTATGTTTGTTTGTCACCGATTTTTAGAAAAGGTTTTAGAACAAAGTATTAACTTGTGATTTTACATTTTTTTATCTAAATTGCTATTAAAAACAATGCCATCCATATTTTGCGCCATAGTCAATAATTATACACTTTTTAAAATCCCTCAAGTTTAATGAGTTGAGTTCTAGTTGCAACTAATACTAGTCAAATACTTAATTCTATATAGTAAATCGGATACTTTCGCAATTTTAATTCGGATTATATTGTTCTTGTAATAAAACAATTTAATACTTATGATGGATTTTTTCCGCTACTGTATGGTTTACGTACGAGATAAAAGACTGCAAAAAAGACATTTCAAACACTGCTTAAAGTTTGCATTAGATATCTGATTTGATAAGAATATCCTTTTTGTCATTTATAAGAGTAGCAACTACTACAATATAAATATTTTATTTAATCACTTTATAAAAGTGCCAATTTGTGATTATTGTGATCTCGTCTTTATATTGTCCGTTAAGTAACACGGAACTGTTACAATAGGAGATGTAACATCAAGCCGTTTCAAATTCCAGAAAGGTGTTCGTCAGGGATGCGTAATCTCTCCCATTCTCTTTAATATCTACGGAGAACACATTATGCGTCAAACACTAGAACACTGGGAGGGTGGCATAAAGATAGGTGGAGCTAAGCTATCTAATCTCCGATACGCAGATAATACCACCCTTTTCGCATCATCAGAAACAGAAATGGCGGAACTGCTGCGTCGACTGGAAACAATCAGTCTGGAAATGGGACTTGCCATAAATAAAGCTAAGACCAAACTCATGATCATTGACCGGTTCGCAGCTATCCAACGCACCGACCTCCTACAAGACTACGAGACCGTAAGCCAATTCCAGTACCTTGGCTCTTTAATAACTAGTAAAGGAAGTAGCGAACCTGAAATACGTCGACGAATTGGCATGGCAAAGACAGCAATGACCCAGCTGAGCAAAGTTTGGAAGGACCGCAACATAAACTACCGGACCAAAATACACCTGGTCCGCACCCTTGTCTTTTCCATCGCTCTATATGGCGCAGAAACCTGGACGTTCAAAGCTGCCGACAGACATAGAATCGACGCTTTTGAGATGTGGTGCTGGCGCCGTATGTTGCAGATACCATGGACAGCCTTTCGCACAAATATCTCTATTTTAAAACAACTAAAAATAGAGAAGACACAGCGTTGGTCCACTACCTGCTTGCAACGAATAGTGCGGTATTTTGGTCATGTTGCACGTAGAGATACGAACAACTTGGAACGCCTGATCATAACGGGAAAAGTTGAAGGTAAAAGACCTAGAGGCAGAAGTCCCAAACGGTGGTCAGACCAGATATCGGAAGAACTGGAGATATCTGTCAGTGCCGCGCTCCACCAAGCAACGGAACGTAACCGATGGAGGCTGTTGGTTGACGGAATCAAAAGGAGTCACGATCCTCAGCAGTGAGGGAACGATTGAGAAGAGAAGTAACATGGGTGTCCAGTCCATTTGGAAACTGTCCCCGTAATTTAAAAAATATTTTTGTTAATTTTAAATACAATATAAGCTATATTAATAGTTTTTGCTGAAAATAATATGAGGAATTCTTAATTGTACCGTTTGTTATATGTTACATTACATAGCATAAGGAATGGTAAATAAGTGGTAAATTCGAGTATAAGTACAGGTTTAGACCCTTACCGTTACCAAATGTCCTGGAATATTTTTTTATAAAAGAACTTTGCGCAAGGTTAAGATTATATAGTGTTTTTTTTTTGTTTTTTTGATTGCAATTCTATTAAATAAAAATTAAAACGATGACTTCGAGTATGTCTTTTATTTTCTACTTGATAAACAAATCGTTACCAAATGGACCAAGTAAAACTACTTTTACCTTACTAAATATTGTTTTTCCCGGTTTCTGCTTAAAATACTGCAGATCTCAGATCAAAATAGAATATATTTACTACTAGAATTAAGTGATAAACATGACAAAATAAAATAAAAAATTACAATTTTGTATATCATCTAGTCGTACAACTTTAAATAGAAATGCCCAAATATCTTATTCAACCATTCCTTCACATAATTGATCACGTCGGGGTCACCAATTATGTAGAAAGAACAATAAATAATCATGACAATGATAGCGACAGCTCTTCAAAGATATATTCTTTGCCTAGCGAATCTATTTATACAACTAAAGAGTTACCACAACACAACATCATTTATTGATATAATATTGTAGTAAAAAATTTAATTCATCATTGTATTCGAGCGTTTTCCAAAAAAAATACCGGGGTAGCTACTTTCTCAAAATATCGTTAGTACTTTCGAACCTTATACGTAAAAAAAGTGTCCCAAAATTTGTATGGGATTTTTGTCTTTCCACTACGTCACGTTCATACAAACAAACACTATGCAAAATGGTGACGTAATGGAAAAAAAAATTGGGACACTTTTTTTTACGTATAAGGTTCGAAACTACTAACGATTCTGAGCCAAAAAAACCTCACAAGTCCATATTTTGAGAAAGTAGCTACCCCGGTATTTTTTTGGAAAACGCTCATTCATTTGAACACCCTAATTGTAAAAAAAAATCATACAAAAGAAATAATGAATTACGATTCGTTATTAGGTATTTATTTTTAGTGATTGATGAACGAAGCAACATTCATTCATTCGTTCATCGATAACTTTTTATGCTTTGTCAAGCCCTTACGTCGATGAAATATTTAAGTGTGTGCGTGTATAGAGACGGCGCGGGCGTTAGTGTGTACTAGGCAATAGCAGCGACAGCGTTGCTGTAGTGTGTCGCTGTATTCTTTGATGATTGGTGGTGACGCTAGTTTATTTGTGGGTGTTATCTTTGCATGTGCACGGCGTTAATGTTAATGTATGTATGAGGTAAACCGGCGACAGCGGTTCTAATACAAAACGCGTGTGATTTCACATCTTTGTTTCTTATATATCTGTGATGGAAACACACGGAACACTCACCTTAATTGGAAATATTTGACGCCTCACATTTTGGAGGCGTGGGGCTAACACTTGGCTAACATAATACGTCGTCAAGCCGAAGATAATTGAGACCATTCATTTAGAAAAATTATCGCAGTCCTCGTTGTAGTGAGGTAAGGGATTCGAGAGCCAATTTGTTCAAGAGTCGCGTCGTACTAAGTGATACTAAGTGGTACAATAATATTTAAATGGCTGAAACGAAGACGTGGTCACCGTTTGTAAAACAAGTAAGTTCCGATGCGCTCTTTACCACGGCACGGGCCCGTGCCAAGGACCCCCAAACTCGCGGGCTAGAAATTTATTTCATAATTGCGTACGCAACCGGAGTTTCGTAACCAGTTGCGAAATCAGAAAATTACCGTGAGAATCAAACATATTGAATAAAAACCGGACAAGAGCGAGTCTGACTCGGGCGAGGCCGAGGGCTCGCCGAAATACTTTATGCCACACCTGGCCATAAAGTGACTCAGCGTGCGGAAAAAGCAAAACATAAAATGATGTACACAACACGGGAGGTAATAAAGAAAGCCCTCGATCGCATATTTACGTCCCTCGCTTGCAGCTCGGGCCGCAAACTTCTGCGATCTCGACCTTTCTTTGTATTACCACCAGTACCAGTTATGTAATGTACTGTTAAACGAGTATACATACCTCACAAATCCACTACGCAGGCTTCGTCCATAAACAAATCTAGTATCCACCACAGGTTTCGTCAGTATGGAGAACAGAACAATATTCACAACATGCTTCGTCAAGCAATTACAAAAAACATTCTCCGCAACACGCTTCGTCACAACAAAAAAATAATAATAATAAAAATATATAAACACATAGCAGAGCCCCACACCTAGCGCCTTGTCTGATACGTACCTGGCTCAAACGTCCCCAGGATACCCGCCGCGTTCCCACGTTGGATAGCCAAAGAGATCCGCTGCACTAGGTACGAACCAGACCTTGGATCACAACCACGCTCACGCAAGCGTTTTCCTAAGGCTTGAATAAATAGTTTTGCCTCCAGACCCCATGGGCCGGCCGACTGTTAAACTAGAGTAACGGAAATAGTACATTACACAACTAGGGTGGTAATACAAAGAAAGGCCGAGATCGCAGAAATTTGCGGCCCGAGCTGCAAGCGAGGGACGTAAATATGCGATCGAGGGCTTTCTTTATTACCTCCCGTGTTGTGTACATCATTTTATGTCTACACTTGGCCAGAAAGCGGCTTTTTCTGCACGCGCCGCGCAACGCCACTTTATGGCCAGGTGTGGCATAAATACCTTATAAATGTTGGTTTCTTTGAGAGAGTCGAAATGTACGTTTTTGCATATATAATAAAAGGCTACATCTTTTTTTAACCGACTTCCAAAAGAAGGACGGTTCTCAATTCGTCTGTATGTTTTTTTTTGTGTGTTTGTTCACCGATTACTTGAAGACGGCTGGACTGATTTGGAAAATTCTTTTTTTGTTTGTAATGGTAGACTTCCGAGGTGGTCCCATTGCAACCAAATCAGGATCTGATGATGGTATCTTGGAGAAATCGAGGGAACTCTTCAAATATTATAGGCACACATATAGCGATTTTGGTATTTTTCGTCATTACGTTAATTTATTGATTTTTTTACAGCTTCAAGGGACCGTAGACCTGAGTATATAATAATAATAATAAATTCATTTATTTCAGGCCCGTGGGCCCATATAAGTGTTAGTAACAAGTTACTTAGGAACTAGGTTAGGAAGGTACATTCTTATACTACTTAGATTAAAAATATTACTACGACATACAATATAATTTTACAATTACCTATTTGCAATAACGCACCACAGTTTTGACCTGTTCAATCCAGTGTGATTGGACAGTCAAATCTTCCCGCGATCATTTTCAGGATGCTGTTGTGGCTTCTTCTAGTGCGACTCATGAGAGATGCAATTTTCTTCCGTATTATCGCGTGAAAACCATCTATTCGTGCTTCGGCAAACATGCCTGAAGCACTGCACCACCTAGGTAGACCAAACAGCATCCTGAATGCCTTATTATATTGCACTCTTAGGGCGTTATAGGCTCGTTTGGTATACTTAACCCACAGGCCGCTTGAGTAAAATGATTGACTGAAGGCTTTAAAAAGTACAATCTTTACTTCCTTGGAGCATTTCGCGAACCTGCGGGCCAGCATATTGCTTCTTACCGATAACGCCCTGCGCTCTCTTTCGATATCCTGGTCATCACATAAATCCTCCGTAATTATGTGACCAAGATATTTAAAGCTAGTTACGTTTTTTAGAGCAACTCCCCCAAGTGTGACAGGTGGTACGAAATATGGCTTTATTTTACCAGCTTTAAAAACCATCACCTCACTCTTGGCGGAGTTGTACACCAAGCCATGTTCTTGAGATTTTTCACATTTTTTGACTAGCTGTCTCACCGCTCCTATAGACGGACTCAGCAGCACCATGTCATCGGCATGGCTAATGTTATTCACACAAGTGTCCTCAATGTGACATCCTGCATGCATGCTACTGAGTCCGCCTATCAGGTCATTATATGGTTATTATATGGTTTTATTTTATGGTTTATGGTTTAAGAATTTATTTCTCTAAAAGAATTCACAATTCACTTAACTAGAGAAATACAAATTAAGTTCTTAACTAAGTGGCTAAATCGGTACGTCCACGCGATCTCGAGATAAGGGTCTTGACAGACGGACAGACAGACGGGCGGATGGACGGATAGACGGACATCAAAGTGATCCTATAAGGGGTCGGTTTTTTCCTTTTGAGGTACGCAATCCTAAAAACGAATCACTCGCGTTATAAAAAGACGAGATTTCCACTCGACATGTTTCGGGAGCATTCGGCATTCCCTTAATCATGACTCATGGTACTCGAGTAATTAAATTATTGAAGTTCTTAATCAATGGCAACATTATCGTAACATAACCATGTCTGATCTCTGGATGAACATACCCAGTTTTTGGCAGTGTTTCGTGACGGGCGCGGTGTGCGGCAGCGTGGTGGGGCAGGGCTGCCTGATCGGGTTCGCGGGCGTGCTGCTGCCGCAGCTGGCGCGCCCCGACTCCGCCATCCCCCTCGCGGCCGACCAGGCTTCCTGGATAGGTCAGTGACAACGCCCTACAGCCTCAGTCGGCAGTGTTTTGTGGGTCACGGTACGGCAGGAAACTTCGCAAAAAGGAAATTTTATGAATTTTGAAGATCTTTCCCAACTTTTTGGAAATTTCCGCAACTTGCACATCTGTATGTAGTCAATACCACATTTCTTAAAAATCACTAAAGACGCAAGAACAAGCATCGATGTCATAATTGGGAAATTCATTCATTTAGTAATTTTCTCTACTTAAAACAGTTTAACTGTTAATTTTAAGCTGATATCCGTCAGAAAGATCCATTGAAGTGTGTAAATTTCAATCAACTAACCACAGTTCTAAAACCCGGTACAGAAACAGAACCGCCACATTTTCTATTAAAACCTAAAACTGTACCTAGCAGCGGGACGTATAATATAGAATGATGATATGTGTATATGATTCCATTTCCAGCGGCCGTAAGCTCCATATCTATGTTCTTCGGGCACTTCCTGATCGCGCCGGTGATGGGGCGCTTGGGGCGGCGCGCCGCGCACCTCGCCGTCGCGGCCGCCATGCTGCTGGGCTGGCTCACCATCGCCCTCGCCGTCGACTTCCAGGTATTGCTACTTCCCAAACTATTCACACATAAATTAGCCTCATGACTTAAGGGAGGATTCCTACTTAATTTCAATATTACATGAAAATATACGGAGATAAACACAACTTGTTATAATTACTAGCACAACAACGCGCTCATGAATGAATGAATATATTTTCAACTTTGTAGATAATGTACAATAGATATTACGGAGAAACTTGGACATCACCTAGAAAAGATGTTATTTTTTATTATTCCTTTTCAGGGGTTACTTATTGGTAAAATCCTGCAAGGCTTGGCATACGGCTTCATAATGCCGCTCCGCTCCGTCCTCATCGGCGAGTGCACCAGCCCCCGCCACCGCGGCGGCTTCCTCGCCACCATCGCCATAGCCAAGATTGTCGGCATCCTATTCGTCCACTTTGTCGGCTCCGTCACCAGCTACAAGACCACGGCACTCGTCTCAATGGCTTTCCCCGTCTCCAGTCTCGTCATGACGATATATTCTCCAGAATCGCCCAGTTGGCTCGCGACGCAGGGCATTTACGAGGAATGTAGAAAGGCCTTTATATGGCTAAGAGGAACAGAAGAGATATCGGAATTAGACAAGATGATACAAGTCAGTAAGGAATCGGACGATAAACAAGCTCAAAAACAGAACAAGTTTCAAGAAATAGGTGTTGTCGCAAAAAAGAAAGAGTTTTACAAGCCCGTTATCCTAATGTCCGCAATGTATATGATTTTACACTTCTCAGGAGGAACGCTGATGGGATCGTACGCGGTGACCGTTCTGAACTTGCTGATGGGCCCCGACGTTCACGCCCACGTGTGGATGGTGGCTCTCGACGTTCAGAGATTATTCTTCAGCTTCATCGCCATTTACGTGATAAACCGAACCAGAAGACGGACGATGCTATTCAGCTCCGGGGCGCTCTGCGTCGGAAGCCTGCTGGCTATGGCCGGTTACTCGTTCCTCAAAACCAAAGACTTACTTCCCTATAATTCGGTATGGATACCCGGCATCCTCATCAGTCTGCAAGTGTTCTCAATAGCTATGGGAATGGCGTCACTGCCTGCCGTCATAGCCGGCGAGGTGTTTCCATTGCGGCACAGAAGTCTCGGCGGCAGCATCAGTTTGATCCCGAGCGCTGCGTCTATATTTATTATACTGAAGACCTTCCCCGGGCTGATATCGGAGCTGGGTTTCCACGGGACGTTCTTGGTGTACGGAGCGGTGGTGGCGGCGTGCCTGGGCGCGGCGTGGGCGCTGCTGCCGGAGACGCGCGGCCGCACGCTGCAGCAGGTCGAGGAGCAATTCCGAGGCGCGCCGCTCCGTGACCCTGAGGCCATAGTTAAAGAGACAGAGCCGTTGACAACTGAGAAATAACTGCCGATTAAGATGCACGTAAGCTAAGTAAGTTTTATCGAAGCGGAAATGTCACAAATAAAAATAAATCCCATCAAAACCATTACATGTAAAAAGACGTAAGTCTCGCAACGCAGTTCTTCTACAACAAAAAAGTTTTGAGATGTAATGTTAAGACGGTTACGTATAGCAACATATCTAAAAACACATATTATACGGTCGTTTTGCATACGATCAAAATACATAAAGTCAAACTGCAGAACGTACGGAATTCATAACATCATTAATCATAAGTTTAAAATAAATATACAATCTAAATTCACTACGTTTAGATCTAAATTCATTGATATTAGCATTAATATGGCGAATAAAGTTGTTAATCGCATTGCAAAAGCATTATACTTGCAATTAGCAATAATTTGGGTTTGAGTAGGAACCTATCCAAGTAAGAAATCTAAATAATCCTACGCTATTGAAGAATCATTATTAACTATATTATATTGCTCCGGTACAAATACTTGAATAGAATAGACATGCGATTTAACGTATCGTCTAGCAAATGGCGACATTTTCATTTCGATGTGTTGATGTTATGTTTGTCTTTATAGGGCCGATATGTGCTAGCGTATAAAGGTCCTTAACACAATAAATTAAAAAAAAATCGACATGTTATGGGCATGAGTACTTTTTTTTCTTCATTTTAGTGTCTTGAAATATTACTGCGTAGTGTAGTTTACTGTCAAAGTGTATTTCACGCGCCTTCAATATATGGAGGATTGGCCATAAAATTTTATAATAAAATTATGTGTGTAATAAGAAAAATATTGCGTTTTTTTGCATTGAACAAAGTTTTTGCATGATTTAGTTGATTTACTTTATAATAATTGTTAAATATCATAAAATCAAGTTGTCGCTTTGTTTCGGTCTATTTGTTTCTTGTACAAGTTAAAACCGCTATCCTATAATACCTGTACTGCTATATAGGTACTACATATAAACAAAAAATTGCTCGTTTAAATTAATATATGGTTCAGAACAGCTGCTATGAGTGCAGAGTTGAACGCAATTAAGTGGTTAACACTGTTGTAATTACTCAAGTGTTTCAACTTATTAAAATTCAGTCCGTTCCTTCGGCAATAATAAATATGGCATTGTCGCGTAGTTATTTCGAAGTGTGGCGTTTGAAAGTAGCGAGGCTCTGCAAGACGTAATTTCGGTGGACTAACTAATTTTATGTCTATTCGTGAGCGACTACAGAGAAACGACTATAACATATCATTTAAGTAGGTACTAAACAAAGTCTAACAAACAATAAAAATCGTTACCACAAAAAAGATTTGAGTGTTCGTGTAGAAATAAACAAAGATTATTTAGGTTATTTATTGAAATGGTGGATAAGAAGACATTCACTCCATTCGTAAGACAAGTAAGTGACCCTTTTCCGTAAGAGCGTTACAAGCACATTTTTGTAGTGATATGAAGCCATGAGTTTCGAAATAAATTATTATTATGTCTTTCCCGTACACGGGACAATGGTGTCCCGGCCCTTTGGGAGGCGTGTGCGGAGCCGAAGCCAACGCGTAGAGTCCCTTTCGACAATTTAATGAAAGGCAACGTGTACACCCAGCGGATGCTGTCCCTGCCCGTGTCATGGGACGCATGCAGAGACAGCCCCCGCCAGATGCAAGGACTATTGTTGATTGATGGAATCTAACTCTACTGGGTTATGGTGGTGGAATTATGGACTAGATACTGGGCTATGGATTGAGACATGACGGCGCCTGTCAGGAAAAGTGTCTCATGGCTTTCGCGGCACTGACAGACCGTGACTTTATTATTATTATTATTATTTATTATTACCGTATTTTTGATGAAAAAGAGTAAGTAGCAGAAAAAGTGGCCGCATCGTTCCGATTCCAGGATAATGATGTTTGCATACACTTACATATTTTTCATCACACTTGCTCGAAAATGGTGTTATTACACGCAGGTTTTGCGGGCCGGAAATGACCTATTACGCCCTAGGGCGTAATGGTTTTCTTTTTAAATTTGAAACGCTAGTTGTGTTTTACTCTTATTTGTCATGTTCAAAGGAAATGCCAACTTATTTTTTTAACTTTAATTACTGAAATATTTATTTAAAGAGAACTGTTATTGCAAATACATGTAAACACATATTTCTGTAAAATTAATTAAATGTTTAAATAGTGCATTTAAGTATTTTGCAAATATAAAATCAACCTTTTAAGTCTTTACCGCTATGGTTTCCGAACGTGACTTGACATTCGCATTGTCTATGGATATGTCACTAATGTCACTGTCAGTTTTACAATTTTATTTAGGTTAAGTAAGGTTATTTTAATCAGATTTCCTCACAAGTGTGATGAAAAACATTGTGTGTGCCACGGGCGGTAAAGGAATTACAAACTCGTGTTATTAAAGCCCTCGGCTTCGCCTCGGCCTTGTAACAAACACTCGTTTGTAATTCCTTAGTTACCACCCTTGATACACAATGTACTAATACGTGTGAGCTTCGAAGGTTCGTGCATGGAGCGCACATTACGGACACATTCGACATGGTGTCAGGAAATACAGAAAGTAATGGGTACATTACTATGGTTTACCACTGTTTTTATATAAGTTTGCATTGATTTTTTCTTTTGGTGTGCCATAAAGTAGGATTGTATTGTATTGTAATGGCGCGGCGCACAGCCGCGGCAAGGAACGTTGAACTAAAGATTTATCAAACTCATTCATTGTTACACGTCATCACTTGAAAAATAGTACATTTCACGCCGAGGTATGTATAGTGCTTTTCTCAAATATGTAATTAAAAACTCTCGAAAAAATAAAACTTAATTTTCTAGAGACACTAAAAGCAAAGTAGACAAAAAATAGAAGTACACAATGAAAACCATTAATTTCCTTTCCAAAAACTGTTTCAGTATACATTTTTACCGCGAGTATTTAAATGAAATATTTTAAATATGTATTCTTGTAGTTAAGTCTGCAATTTAAAATTATTGGAAATTGTTTATAATGTGTTATTTAATACGTTGATGTCGATTTTATATAAGTAAAATTGCCAAAATGTCGCCGTGACGCCGTGTCACAAATAAATGTGGAATGGAAATTTGAAAAAATAAAAACCGACTTAAAAACTTAAACTAAAAAGCAGAAAATAATATGTTACGCAAAGCTGTCACCGACTTCAAAAATAACAGGTTAAAAACTATAAATATCTGTAAGTATACAGGGTGTCCCTAAAACCAACTTTTATACGATCAGGGCTGATAGACCAGCTCATAAGAACCTAGATTAAGCAAATTTGACCTCAGTAAAAATCTCTTAGTTTTCGAGATATTGACGTTTTTGTAAAACTCGTGCTAAGTGATACCCTGACTCGGTGTTTTGAGTGTCATTGCTAAAATATCAAGTATTTTACAAATCTGTTTTTTGCTATGTGTGGCCAAATAACTATGCTATTGAACGCATTTTCTATTTTTGCTAATTTATTCATGCTGTGGACACAGTACAATAACAAAAAAAAAATATTCGATTTTTTTCAAATTTCACCTCTGACTTCGAACTAGCGTGGTGAAAAAAAAATGTACCAACATAACCAGGCACTCAACGTAAAAAAATTGCGCATTTATTGTAGTTTCTAAAATGGTATAAAATTTACTAAACACTGTAATAATTTTTGAAATAATGATATTTTGTTACAAAATTAACTGTCTGCCGCCTTCATCTCATACGATCCGGTTGAACTAAGTTTGCACCTGGCGTGCTTGACATCACATACAAATTAGGTGCAAACTTCACGTAATCGTCAATATCTCGAAAACTAAGAAATTTTTATGAGGTCGATTTTACTCAGTCTCGTTTTTTATCAGCTGGTTTATCAGCCCTGTTCGCCATTTTGTAAAAGTCGCGAATTTTGATAGCCTGGATCAGTCTTTCGAATGTCATGACTTCAAATTTCCGTATTTTCTTAATCTGCTTTTTGTTAAACATTACTTACGTTGAACTAAAGATTTATCAAACTCATTCATTGTTACACGTCATCACTTGAAAAATAGTACATTACTACATAGGCCGAGAAGTGAGCAACCCCATTTCACGCCGAGGTATGTATAGTGCTTTTCTCAAATATGTAATTAAAAACTCTCGAAAAAATAAAACTTAATTTTCTAGAGACACTAAAAGCAAAGTAGACAAAAAATAGAAGTACACAATGAAAACCATTAATTTCCTTTCCAAAAACTGTTTCAGTATACATTTTTACCGCGAGTATTTAGATGAAATATTTTAAATATGTATTCTTGTAGTTAAGTCTGCAATTTAAAATTATTGGAAATTGTTTATAATGTGTTATTTAATACGTTGATGTCGATTTTATATAAGTAAAATTGCCAAAATGTCGCCGTGACGCCGTGTCACAAATAAATGTGGAATGGAAATTTGAAAAAATAAAAACCGACTTAAAAACTTAAACTAAAAAGCAGAAAATAATATGTTACGCAAAGCTGTCACCGACTTCAAAAATAACAGGTTAAAAACTATAAATATCTGTAAGTATACAGGGTGTCCCTAAAACCAACTTTTATACGATCAGGGCTGATAGACCAGCTCATAAGAACCTAGATTAAGCAAATTTGACCTCAGTAAAAATCTCTTAGTTTTCGAGATATTGACGTTTTTGTAAAACTCGTGCTAAGTGATACCCTGACTCGGTGTTTTGAGTGTCATTGCTAAAATATCAAGTATTTTACAAATCTGTTTTTTGCTATGTGTGGCCAAATAACTATGCTATTGAACGCATTTTCTATTTTTGCTAATTTATTCATGCTGTGGACACAGTACAATAACAAAAAAAAAATATTCGATTTTTTTCAAATTTCACCTCTGACTTCGAACTAGCGTGGTGAAAAAAAAATGTACCAACATAACCAGGCACTCAACGTAAAAAAATTGCGCATTTATTGTAGTTTCTAAAATGGTATAAAATTTACTAAACACTGTAATAATTTTTGAAATAATGATATTTTGTTACAAAATTAACTGTCTGCCGCCTTCATCTCATACGATCCGGTTGAACTAAGTTTGCACCTGGCGTGCTTGACATCACATACAAATTAGGTGCAAACTTCACGTAATCGTCAATATCTCGAAAACTAAGAAATTTTTATGAGGTCGATTTTACTCAGTCTCGTTTTTTATCAGCTGGTTTATCAGCCCTGTTCGCCATTTTGTAAAAGTCGCGAATTTTGATAGCCTGGATCAGTCTTTCGAATGTCATGACTTCAAATTTCCGTATTTTCTTAATCTGCTTTTTGTTAAACATTACTTACGTTGAACTAAAGATTTATCAAACTCATTCATTGTTACACGTCATCACTTGAAAAATAGTACATTACTACATAGGCCGAGAAGTGAGCAACCCCATTTCACGCCGAGGTATGTATAGTGCTTTTCTCAAATATGTAATTAAAAACTCTCGAAAAAATAAAACTTAATTTTCTAGAGACACTAAAAGCAAAGTAGACAAAAAATAGAAGTACACAATGAAAACCATTAATTTCCTTTCCAAAAACTGTTTCAGTATACATTTTTACCGCGAGTATTTAGATGAAATATTTTAAATATGTATTCTTGTAGTTAAGTCTGCAATTTAAAATTATTGGAAATTGTTTATAATGTGTTATTTAATACGTTGATGTCGATTTTATATAAGTAAAATTGCCAAAATGTCGCCGTGACGCCGTGTCACAAATAAATGTGGAATAGAAATTTGAAAAAATAAAAACCGACTTAAAAACTTAAACTAAAAAGCAGAAAATAATATGTTACGCAAAGCTGTCACCGACTTCAAAAATAACAGGTTAAAAACTATAAATATCTGTAAGTATACAGGGTGTCCCTAAAACCAACTTTTATACGATCAGGGCTGATAGACCAGCTCATAAGAACCTAGATTAAGCAAATTTGACCTCAGTAAAAATCTCTTAGTTTTCGAGATATTGACGTTTTTGTAAAACTCGTGCTAAGTGATACCCTGACTCGGTGTTTTGAGTGTCATTGCTAAAATATCAAGTATTTTACAAATCTGTTTTTTGCTATGTGTGGCCAAATAACTATGCTATTGAACGCATTTTCTATTTTTGCTAATTTATTCATGCTGTGGACACAGTACAATAACAAAAAAAAAATATTCGATTTTTTTCAAATTTCACCTCTGACTTCGAACTAGCGTGGTGAAAAAAAAATGTACCAACATAACCAGGCACTCAACGTAAAAAAATTGCGCATTTATTGTAGTTTCTAAAATGGTATAAAATTTACTAAACACTGTAATAATTTTTGAAATAATGATATTTTGTTACAAAATTAACTGTCTGCCGCCTTCATCTCATACGATCCGGTTGAACTAAGTTTGCACCTGGCGTGCTTGACATCACATACAAATTAGGTGCAAACTTCACGTAATCGTCAATATCTCGAAAACTAAGAAATTTTTATGAGGTCGATTTTACTCAGTCTCGTTTTTTATCAGCTGGTTTATCAGCCCTGTTCGCCATTTTGTAAAAGTCGCGAATTTTGATAGCCTGGATCAGTCTTTCGAATGTCATGACTTCAAATTTCCGTATTTTCTTAATCTGCTTTTTGTTAAACATTACTTACGTTGAACTAAAGATTTATCAAACTCATTCATTGTTACACGTCATCACTTGAAAAATAGTACATTACTACATAGGCCGAGAAGTGAGCAACCCCATTTCACGCCGAGGTATGTATAGTGCTTTTCTCAAATATGTAATTAAAAACTCTCGAAAAAATAAAACTTAATTTTCTAGAGACACTAAAAGCAAAGTAGACAAAAAATAGAAGTACACAATGAAAACCATTAATTTCCTTTCCAAAAACTGTTTCAGTATACATTTTTACCGCGAGTATTTAGATGAAATATTTTAAATATGTATTCTTGTAGTTAAGTCTGCAATTTAAAATTATTGGAAATTGTTTATAATGTGTTATTTAATACGTTGATGTCGATTTTATATAAGTAAAATTGCCAAAATGTCGCCGTGACGCCGTGTCACAAATAAATGTGGAATAGAAATTTGAAAAAATAAAAACCGACTTAAAAACTTAAACTAAAAAGCAGAAAATAATATGTTACGCAAAGCTGTCACCGACTTCAAAAATAACAGGTTAAAAACTATAAATATCTGTAAGTATACAGGGTGTCCCTAAAACCAACTTTTATACGATCAGGGCTGATAGACCAGCTCATAAGAACCTAGATTAAGCAAATTTGACCTCAGTAAAAATCTCTTAGTTTTCGAGATATTGACGTTTTTGTAAAACTCGTGCTAAGTGATACCCTGACTCGGTGTTTTGAGTGTCATTGCTAAAATATCAAGTATTTTACAAATCTGTTTTTTGCTATGTGTGGCCAAATAACTATGCTATTGAACGCATTTTCTATTTTTGCTAATTTATTCATGCTGTGGACACAGTACAATAACAAAAAAAAAATATTCGATTTTTTTCAAATTTCACCTCTGACTTCGAACTAGCGTGGTGAAAAAAAAATGTACCAACATAACCAGGCACTCAACGTAAAAAAATTGCGCATTTATTGTAGTTTCTAAAATGGTATAAAATTTACTAAACACTGTAATAATTTTTGAAATAATGATATTTTGTTACAAAATTAACTGTCTGCCGCCTTCATCTCATACGATCCGGTTGAACTAAGTTTGCACCTGGCGTGCTTGACATCACATACAAATTAGGTGCAAACTTCACGTAATCGTCAATATCTCGAAAACTAAGAAATTTTTATGAGGTCGATTTTACTCAGTCTCGTTTTTTATCAGCTGGTTTATCAGCCCTGTTCGCCATTTTGTAAAAGTCGCGAATTTTGATAGCCTGGATCAGTCTTTCGAATGTCATGACTTCAAATTTCCGTATTTTCTTAATCTGCTTTTTGTTAAACATTACTTACGTTGAACTAAAGATTTATCAAACTCATTCATTGTTACACGTCATCACTTGAAAAATAGTACATTACTACATAGGCCGAGAAGTGAGCAACCCCATTTCACGCCGAGGTATGTATAGTGCTTTTCTCAAATATGTAATTAAAAACTCTCGAAAAAATAAAACTTAATTTTCTAGAGACACTAAAAGCAAAGTAGACAAAAAATAGAAGTACACAATGAAAACCATTAATTTCCTTTCCAAAAACTGTTTCAGTATACATTTTTACCGCGAGTATTTAGATGAAATATTTTAAATATGTATTCTTGTAGTTAAGTCTGCAATTTAAAATTATTGGAAATTGTTTATAATGTGTTATTTAATACGTTGATGTCGATTTTATATAAGTAAAATTGCCAAAATGTCGCCGTGACGCCGTGTCACAAATAAATGTGGAATGGAAATTTGAAAAAATAAAAACCGACTTAAAAACTTAAACTAAAAAGCAGAAAATAATATGTTACGCAAAGCTGTCACCGACTTCAAAAATAACAGGTTAAAAACTATAAATATCTGTAAGTATACAGGGTGTCCCTAAAACCAACTTTTATACGATCAGGGCTGATAGACCAGCTCATAAGAACCTAGATTAAGCAAATTTGACCTCAGTAAAAATCTCTTAGTTTTCGAGATATTGACGTTTTTGTAAAACTCGTGCTAAGTGATACCCTGACTCGGTGTTTTGAGTGTCATTGCTAAAATATCAAGTATTTTACAAATCTGTTTTTTGCTATGTGTGGCCAAATAACTATGCTATTGAACGCATTTTCTATTTTTGCTAATTTATTCATGCTGTGGACACAGTACAATAACAAAAAAAAAATATTCGATTTTTTTCAAATTTCACCTCTGACTTCGAACTAGCGTGGTGAAAAAAAAATGTACCAACATAACCAGGCACTCAACGTAAAAAAATTGCGCATTTATTGTAGTTTCTAAAATGGTATAAAATTTACTAAACACTGTAATAATTTTTGAAATAATGATATTTTGTTACAAAATTAACTGTCTGCCGCCTTCATCTCATACGATCCGGTTGAACTAAGTTTGCACCTGGCGTGCTTGACATCACATACAAATTAGGTGCAAACTTCACGTAATCGTCAATATCTCGAAAACTAAGAAATTTTTATGAGGTCGATTTTACTCAGTCTCGTTTTTTATCAGCTGGTTTATCAGCCCTGTTCGCCATTTTGTAAAAGTCGCGAATTTTGATAGCCTGGATCAGTCTTTCGAATGTCATGACTTCAAATTTCCGTATTTTCTTAATCTGCTTTTTGTTAAACATTACTTACGTTGAACTAAAGATTTATCAAACTCATTCATTGTTACACGTCATCACTTGAAAAATAGTACATTACTACATAGGCCGAGAAGTGAGCAACCCCATTTCACGCCGAGGTATGTATAGTGCTTTTCTCAAATATGTAATTAAAAACTCTCGAAAAAATAAAACTTAATTTTCTAGAGACACTAAAAGCAAAGTAGACAAAAAATAGAAGTACACAATGAAAACCATTAATTTCCTTTCCAAAAACTGTTTCAGTATACATTTTTACCGCGAGTATTTAGATGAAATATTTTAAATATGTATTCTTGTAGTTAAGTCTGCAATTTAAAATTATTGGAAATTGTTTATAATGTGTTATTTAATACGTTGATGTCGATTTTATATAAGTAAAATTGCCAAAATGTCGCCGTGACGCCGTGTCACAAATAAATGTGGAATAGAAATTTGAAAAAATAAAAACCGACTTAAAAACTTAAACTAAAAAGCAGAAAATAATATGTTACGCAAAGCTGTCACCGACTTCAAAAATAACAGGTTAAAAACTATAAATATCTGTAAGTATACAGGGTGTCCCTAAAACCAACTTTTATACGATCAGGGCTGATAGACCAGCTCATAAGAACCTAGATTAAGCAAATTTGACCTCAGTAAAAATCTCTTAGTTTTCGAGATATTGACGTTTTTGTAAAACTCGTGCTAAGTGATACCCTGACTCGGTGTTTTGAGTGTCATTGCTAAAATATCAAGTATTTTACAAATCTGTTTTTTGCTATGTGTGGCCAAATAACTATGCTATTGAACGCATTTTCTATTTTTGCTAATTTATTCATGCTGTGGACACAGTACAATAACAAAAAAAAAATATTCGATTTTTTTCAAATTTCACCTCTGACTTCGAACTAGCGTGGTGAAAAAAAAATGTACCAACATAACCAGGCACTCAACGTAAAAAAATTGCGCATTTATTGTAGTTTCTAAAATGGTATAAAATTTACTAAACACTGTAATAATTTTTGAAATAATGATATTTTGTTACAAAATTAACTGTCTGCCGCCTTCATCTCATACGATCCGGTTGAACTAAGTTTGCACCTGGCGTGCTTGACATCACATACAAATTAGGTGCAAACTTCACGTAATCGTCAATATCTCGAAAACTAAGAAATTTTTATGAGGTCGATTTTACTCAGTCTCGTTTTTTATCAGCTGGTTTATCAGCCCTGTTCGCCATTTTGTAAAAGTCGCGAATTTTGATAGCCTGGATCAGTCTTTCGAATGTCATGACTTCAAATTTCCGTATTTTCTTAATCTGCTTTTTGTTAAACATTACTTAATAATTATGCTATCATACCTTTTCTGTTCGAAATTCAAATTCTGGTACGAAATTTAACCAATGGAATATTGTAGTATAACCTCCTTTTGAATTAAAATGCTATTATCTTAAAAACTACGGTGTCTAGTGTGTAAAATCTTACTATTTTAAACTACATTATTTTTTTTTATTTTAGCATGGTAAAGGAGGACCGGCAAAAATGTATGGAGGCTGGTCCAAGAACCAATAGCGATGTGACATATATCAATAGAAAGGTGTTTCAATATACTACAATATTTACTATGGGAGCTTATTTCAAATCACTGTGTGGAAAAAGTTATGGCAATTTAAAAAACTTATTTTCATAGACGATTTTAACCAATAAAAATGAATTGTTTCGTATTCCATGACGTTACAGTCCACCTGTCAGGCCTTCCCGGCCCCTCAGGCTCCCCCGGCCACTCCGGCCCCCCAGGCTGCTGCTAGCAGGGCACCGAAGGCACCCCCCGCACCGTTGACGGGACTTGAGCTGGAGGCCACCAAGGCGAAAACCCGAAAGGCCCGAAGCAAACACGCCACTAAGGCAACCCCCGCCCACCCCGACCCTCCCGCCGCGGATTCATTTAAGAAGCCGCCAGTCCCCGCAAAGGCGGCCGCGTCCGTCTCCGCCACCCCGGCCTCTACTGAGGCCCGCTCTCGCTCCCGTTCGGGTCCCCGTAAGTCTCGCCCACGCTCGACACGAAATGTTGCCAGTTGGCAGTGTGGCCAGTAAGACCGCAAACCACGCAAGATGGCGGCACATCTTAAGGCTCTTTGCAATCGCGGGTCAAGTGGTCGCCCGTGTATATTACGCAACGAGGGCGCAGAAAACAGCCCGTTTGGCTGTGACCGTAATACTGACAGTTGTGTTTTCGACCCGGAAACCCGTCAATAAGCAGATCTCCTTAAACTTCCAAATCGTGCTGGCTGACGGGTGATTCGGGTCGATTTTGACGAGGACAATATCGAACTTTTTGCCACCGTTTTCGCGATAGCAGCGGTGAACTTCGCGAACTGCTATCCACTGTCTAACCAGGTCCCCCTTGACCTCTGATTCGGCGAACTCCTTCGGAATTCCCCGGATCATGAGACTTCTCATCGTCGAACTGGTTCCGCTTATAGCGCAGATCCAGGTCGTCGAGGAGCCGTCGAGGGCGCGGTAATTATTCGAACGATCTTAATGCTTAAGCTATTATCTGACGTTTGAGATAAGGAATGCCGCGCTGTCGCATGATTTTTTCGACAGTGGGCCACTCCTGTTTTGGCTGCAAAAATAGGTGGTCCTTGCGGTTTTGATATCGATCAGTAAATCACGACGATTGCTGATCCCCGGGGGTCTGAGAGGAGGGAGCCCCGTCAACTTGTGCCCCAGGGGCATCGAACGCCGGAAAGGTGGGAGAGACGGGGTTGTCGGGGCTTCGCGGAGCCGGCTTTTTGGCCGCCGGCGCTTCGGACGATGTAGGGGGAGGCGCGCGATGAAGGCCCCGGGACTTCAGGAGGCGTCATCGAACGCGTACGCTTCCCTTGCCTAGATGTGCCGACTACGATTCATGGATCGGTATCCATGGCGTCCGATGCCTTGCCTTAGTGGCGTGTTTGCTTCGGTCTTTCGCCTTTTGGGCTTTCGCCTTGCTGGCGTCCAGCTCAAGTCCCGTCAACGGTGCGGGGGGTGCCTTCGGTGCCCTGCTAGCGGCAGCCTGGGGGGCCGGAGGGGCCGGGGGAGCCTGAGAGGCCGGGGAGGCCTTACAGGTGGACTGTAACGTCATGGAATACAAAATAATTCATTTTTATTGCTTAAAATCGTCTATGAAAATAAGTTTTTTTATATTGCCATAACTTTTTTCACACAGTGATTTGAAATGAGCTCCCATAGTAAATATTGTAGTATATTGAAACACCTTTCTAATGATATATGTCACATCGCTATTGGTTCTTGGGACCGTTTTGTCCGGTTCTCCTTTGTTTTAAGTAAGTATTACGCGATTCAAATCCGAGGTCATATTTTGAATCACGTAAAATCTAATTTATTTTGATAAGGTATGATAGCATAATTATTAAGTAATGTTTAAAACAAAAAGCAGATTAAGAAAATACTGAAATTTGAAGTCATGACTTTCGAAAGACTGATCCAGGCTATCAAAATTCGCGACTTTTACAAAATGGCGAACAGGGCTGATAAACCAGCTCATAAAAAACGAGACTGAGTAAAATTGACCTCATAAAAATTTCTTAGTTTTCGAGATATTGACGATTACGTGAAGTTTGCACCTAATTTGTATGTGATGTCAAGCACGCCAGGTGCAAGCTTAGTTCAACCGGATCGTATGAGATGAAGGCGGCAGACAGTTAATTTTGTAACAAAATATAATTATTTCAAAAATTATTACAGTGTTTAGTAAATTTTATACCTTTATAGAAACTAAAATAAATGCGCAATTTTTTTACGTTGAGTGCCTGGTTATGTTGGTACATTTTTTTTTCACCACGCTAGTTCGAAGTCAGAGGTGAAATTTGAAAAAAATCGAATAATTTTTTTTTGTTATTGTACTGTGTCCACAGCATGAATAAATTAGCAAAAATAGAAAATGCGTTCAATAGCATAGTTATTTGGCCACACATAGCAAAAAACAGATTTGTAAAATACTTGATATTTTAGCAATGACACTCAAAACACCGAGTCAGGGTATCACTTAGCACGAGTTTTACAAAAACGTCAATATCTCGAAAACTAAGAGATTTTTATTGAGGTCAAATTTGCTTAATCTAGGTTCTTATGAGCTGGTCTATCAACCCTGATGGTATAAAAGTTGGTTTTAGGGACACCCTGTATGTATATGTATATGAATCGCTGATTATCCATTTCTTTGGGGTAATTAACAAATTATTTTCTGCTTTTTAGTTTAAGTTTTTGGAAGTCGGTTATTATTTTTTGTTTTTAAAATTTACTTTATTTTTAAATTTTTAGTGGCGCTGTAAAAATGTTGTTTTAACCAAATAGACTTAAGTCTATTTAGTTAAAAGAAACAATTTCCAAATTGGTCTAGCCGTTTTCAAGTAAGTCGGTTAAAATTGGAACCTTATTTCTAATAAAAAATGCACGAGAAACTAAGAAAAATACCAAAATCACTATGTGTGCCTCTAATATTTGAACAGTTCCCTCGATTTCTCCAAGATCCCATCATCAGATCCTGATTTGGTTGCAATGGAATCACCTCGGAAGTATACCCTTTCAAACAAAAAAAATAATTTTCCAAATCGGTCCAGCCGTTTTTAAATAATCGGGGAAGAAACCTACATAAACATTTGTTCCTTGTTTGAAGTCGGTTAACACAAAAAACTTATTGCTGAAATGGACGAGATACTACGAAAAATACCGAAATCGCTATATGTGTGCTTCTAATATTTGAAGAGTTCCCTCGGTTTCTCCAAGATTCCATCATCAGATCCTGATTTGGACCACCTCGGATGTATACCCTTTCAAACAAAAAAAAACATACAGACGAATAGAGAACCGTCCTTCTTTTGGAAGTCTGTTAAAAAAAAAGACATTGCACGCCTAGGCCGGCTATGTTATGTTGTATGAAATTCCATTAAATCCCAAGTGTCAAGCCGCACCGGAAACGGGGTACTTTGCGGCCTATTATAATTAATGTAACATTTCATTGCCTGTTTGAGAAAAAACATAATATATATAACTGGCCAAGAGCATGTCGGACCATGCTCAGTGTAGGGTTCCATAGCCATAAGGTAAAAAATACGACGTAAAAAAGTACAACAACAAAAGAGCGTATCTTCATAGCAATTACGTCCTTTTGTTGCGAAGCGCAGTTTATCGGCAATAACTCAAAAACGGTTAGTCCGATCTTATTGAAAATAATTTTCGTTGGAAGTATTAATTGAGCGTTATTTTTGTTATTTTTTTTTATATTTTTCGGACTCACGGTTTAGAAGATAGAGGGGGGGGACACAATTTTCACAACTTTCGGCGCGATTATTTCCAAAGGTATTCACTTAATCAAAAACATTACTTAAAAACCTTAAAATGTTTTCAAAAGAGCTGTCGAACTGTGTACCACACGTTGACATTTTGTGAAAAATTTTTTTTTTAGATTCTGTAACATGTATGGAGTGCCCCCCCTAGATTTTTTTATTTTTATTATTTAACTACCAAACTTAGTTGCGGCATCTACAAGACATCTATATTCCAAATTTCATCAGTATAGGTCTTGTAGTTTTTGAGTAAAATGCCTGTGACATACGGACGGACGGACGGACGGACGGACGGACGGACATGACGAAACTATAAGGGTTCCTTTTTAGCCATTTTGGCTACGGAACCCTAAAAAAGATGCAAGTCTCGCAACGCAGTCCTTTTACAACAAAAAAGTTTTGAGACGTTATGTTAAACCAAGTCAGTACCGGGGGTGTGCCCGTCCACAGAACTCGATTCCCACCGACTTGCCTATTTTTTACCCGTGGAGGGAGGATTCTTTATTTTAGAAGTATTAAATGTTCCTAGTACTCCGGTACTGACTTCGTTTAACATTACGTCTCAAAACTTTTTTGTTGTAAAAGGACTGCGTTGCGAGACATGCATCTTTTTACATGTATTGTTTTTCATGGGATCTCATTTCTTTTTGTAAGTGGTCTTGCAATTTGAACTGCAAAACTAACTTTGTAATCCCATGTATAGGATTATGTGTGCAGTTGTGACTGAAATTGCAATATATTTAGATTTTGTAGGACTTGATAGGCTAAAAACTAACTATGTTTAACATTTGGAGCTTGTGGGTCTGCTAGAAGTGCCTTGGAATTATGATGTTGATGATCAGTCAGTCAGTGAATCAGTGACAAAACTAGGGTACTTTGACGTGCAATAGTTCTTAAACTACACGTTAAAATTCAATGATATTGAGAATATATTTAAGTCTTATTGTGCCCTATACATCCCTAAAAATTCAGAGTTCTAGCTTTAGCCAACTCAGTACAAAATTACGGGAGGCTGAAAATAGCCTGAATGGCTTCGAGAAAAGGATGGTACGTCCGTGCCTTTGTTTCGCTCGACAGATTTTACACGTCTCACGCCGAAACAGGATCCCGATGACAGTTAATTCGCTCTTTTTTCTACTTTTATAATGTGTTCGAGCAAGATTAGCATAATACGTTAGTTTCAACCGTCAACAGTGTTACGTGACGGTGGCGGTGGGCTGCAGCGTGGTGGGGCAGGGCTGCCTGCTGGGGTTCCCCGGGGTGCTGCTGCCGCAGCTGCAGGCGCCCGGGGCCGCCATCTCCGTCTCCAGGGATCAAGCGTCCTGGATAGGTTGGTCACTACTTGCAAAGCTTTCCTCAGTGAGATCATTGCCATCAATAGCATGCACCAGACACACCAGAAAACCGAAGCCATTTCTAGTAAGCCGGTTACTCGTACTTACGAGCCGCACACACACATCAATTAGTTCTTACCTATTGCGAGCAGCACGCACACATATGTAGCCGGCGGACTACATGACATGCTTCGGTTCTTTGTTAGCGACGCTCCGACCGGCTATTTATTTTAAGGTCCTTGAGCATGCATTAATCACCGTATCAGTGTTAGTCGTCAACGGTTTGTTGATGTTATGTATGTGTAATAATAGTATATAATGCCTCGGAGCCACTGTGCTCGTGTAACGGTTTTAATTTATTTCTTCTAAATATACCTCCTTTGAGTTCTTAATTTATAGGCGTTTAGGACTGGCTGTAACGCGGTATGAGGAAAAAGATATCGTTCACAGCGGACAGACAGAATTTGAATATTGATTTTTCACGTCGTAAGCATATGAGTTTTTTCTCGTGATTTTCATAAATTTGTTTATTTAAAAGTAATATTTAATTTATGTGTATTTTCCCTGCTTGGGTCTGTGTTGCGTACTTCTATGTTATTTAGGCTACGTTGATTTTATTTTCCATTTGTGTTTAGTAAAATACTATTTTCTATCCTAAATTATTGACTTTTTGGTCTGTTCTTATTACCTAAAGGACCATGGGCAACTTTGTATGGGAAGTGGACCCAAAACCAACAGGGTTATGTCTTTAAAAGGTCTTTACATGTACTTCATTTCATTCTATGGGCACCAAGTTCAATTCCATTGCAAAACTGAGATATTCCTATTTTAGTTTCTATGAGAAACGCCTACGCCAGTACGCCTACGCTAGCTGACGCGGGTGCAAGGAGCGGGCGCACGCGGCGGGCGGGCAAAAATATGGCACTCGCGCCCGCTTCACTTAGCGCTGCTCATAATATTTTGAATTTGAATATCTCAGTTTTGCAATGGCATTGAACTTGGTGCCCATATAATGAAATGAAGTACATGTAAAGACCTATTTTCGATCATTTAATACATTTATATAATATCATAACTTATAAATAAGAAAAAAAAAAAAACAGAAAGACATGAAAATCATCCGCTACAATGCTTCGTCAAACTAAAGACCTATTTAATGACACAACTCTCAGCTCTGTTGGTTTTGGACACATGCATTTTGACGCATGGTCCTTTCTTAATGTGTTCTAATTTCTATTCAATTCTGTTTATGTTTGTGACGGCCACATCAATGGTCGCTAATGGTACTTTGGGGTTCACAAAACCGGCACGAAGACCCCCAAGTCATAAATCCCGATGTCGCCGTCATAAACAGGAACATGGACTGTGTTTAAAACACTGTTTCTGGAATTCCAGGGACCTAGCTTAGGGGCTATGATTAAGACCAAGCCTTGGCGCTAAGGCCAAAACCAAGACCTTTTTTTAAGGACAATGCCTAGAACTACCTATGACAACCACCTATTCTGAACCTGTCCTGTCCTGTACCTGTCCTGTCCTGTACCTGTCCTGTCCTGTCCTGCTCCGGAAGAAGGCGGGGGCGACTTACCCAACTCCGGAGACGCAGGGAAGTGGCCCCTTAAGGGCTTGTTTCGTTTCCTACGTTTTACTTCTTCTCAGCTCAGTTTTAGTTATTAATAAGAAAATTAAAAAATATATTTTAATAAGCAGTGGCGTGCACTGCATAGAGATAAAAAGATACTGCCTACCCTCTAATTTCTTCTCTAGGAGGGTAGAAATTAGTAAGGCAGTTGGTATCTTAGCACGCTACCTACCCTATAATTTCTACCCGCCTATGCTCATTAAGGTAGGAATTATAGGGTGGGCAGTGTATTTTTGTCTTTATTATCTATAATGCATATTACCTATAATTTCAGCGGCAGTGAGTGCTATCTCAATGTTGTTCGGGTGCTTCCTGATCGCGCCGGTGATGGGGCGCTCGGGGCGGCGCGCCGCGCACCACGCCGTCGTGGCCGCCATGCTGCTGGGCTGGCTCATCGTCGCCCTCGCCACCACCTACGAGGTATTATCAGCGTACCGACGGATATGACACGGCTAGTTGACCGTTTTACGTGACAAACGAGTAGCTCGAGGCGCAGCACTACTTATTAAATGAAGAATCGTTCAAATCTGTTTATAAATTGGCGTTCTGACATCGTATGACCCCCAACGCAGACACGATTTTACAATTTAAACATTATTCAACAGTGTAGATTATTGCTTTTCAGGGGCTCTTAGTTGCTAAGATCGTGCAAGGCTTGGCATATGGATTATTATTGCCACTCCGATCCATCCTGATCGGCGAGTACACCAGCCCCCGCCACCGTGGCGGCTTCCTCGCCGTCATCGGCCTCGCCAAGACCTTCGGGATGCTACTAGTCCACTCTATAGGCTCTGTCATCAGCTACAAGATCACGGCACTCGTCTTGATGGCTTTCCCCGTCACCAGTCTCGTCATGACGATATATTCTCCGGAATCTCCCAGTTGGCTCGCAACGCAAGGCAAATACGAGGAATGTAGAAAGGCCTTCATATGGTTAAGAGGAACAGAAGAAACGCCCGAACTAGAAAGTATAGTACAAGCGAGTAAGCATTTAAGAGATAATCAAACTCGAAAGCAGAAAATGATTCAAGCTTTTGGTGCGGCCGCACAGAAGAAAGAACTTTACAAACCTGTTATCCTTATGTTCGCGTTGTATATCTTGGAAAGCTTCGCAGGAGGGGCGGTGATGGCGTCGTACCCGGTCACCGTCTTGAACCTGCTGATGGGCCCCGACGTGCACGCCCACGTGTGGATGGTGGCTCTCGACGTTCAGCGATTATTTTTCAATTTAGTCTGCATTTATGTCATAAGCCGGGTTAAAAGACGAACGATGCTGTTCACTACTGGGGCGCTCTGCGTCGGAAGCTTGCTGGCCATGGCCACGTACGTGTTCCTCAAAACCAAAAGTCTACTTCCCTATGACTCAATGTGGATACCTGGTATCCTAATCAACCTAGAAACCTTCTCTGTAGCTATGGGAATGTCGCCGCTGCCCAGCGTTTTAGCTGGTGAAGTCTTTCCTTTACAGTACAGGAGCCTCGGAGGCAGCATCAGCTTGATAATATGTTGTGGAGCTTACTTTCTTGTACTCAAGACCTTCCCCAGGCTGATATCGGAGCTGGGTTTCCACGGGACGTTCTTGGTGTACGGAGCGGTGGTGGCGGCGTGCCTGGGCGCGGCGTGGGCGCTGCTGCCGGAGACGCGCGGCCGCACGCTGCAGCAGGTCGAGGAGCAATTCCGAGGGGCGCCGCTCCGTGACCCTGAGGCCATAGTTAAAGAAACAGAACCGTTAACATCTGAGAAATATTCGTCCGTTAAAACGAGTAGGGAGGACAGGTGTCAATCACTAGCGTTAGCGCGAAATACGGTCATCGCCTTTTAAGCAGAGATGTACAGTCAGCTGCAGAGATAAGTAGCCCCCCTGTCATGCAATCGTAGTATGGCAGGGGGTATACTTATCTCTGGAGCTGACTGTACAATAGTACATTACTGCAGAGACCGGGAAGTGAGAGCTTGCCGGCCGAGTACATATAGCTGGCCGAGCGAAGCGAGAAAAGTTTTTTCCATAAAACATGCTAATTTTAGCGAATTCTATACGATAAAACAATAATAAATAGGTGTTATAATGACACAAACATCCATCGAAATTTTTACGTCTTAAAAATTTGACAATTTTGAAGTCGAATATCTCGGACATTTTTTATTTTAGAAATAGAAAATAAAAAAAATATTTTATTTAGATGTGCCCTTTTGCGTTATTGCGGCAGAATAGTTGCGCCCATTTTGTGCATGCCAATTAGGTTTTATTGCACCTTTCATTTTGATGAACAAAATGAAATATTTTGCTTACCTACTGATTGCTTAGGTACCAAAATTTGATTAACCGTAGATCGCTTAATGCAGCTCAAATATTTAATTTGCTGACCAAAATAATTTAGAGCAGTTCAGTATAATCATTAATTGCAGCCTGATTTATAAATGTTTGCTAACCATAAGTTGCTTACCAACTAGCTATTTTGGCTGACCAAATACATATTTTTGCTGACCTAAATATGAATATTTTGCTGATCGATTAAATGATACCCTAAACTTACTATAATAACCTTACTTAATATTTTATAACACAAACTTTCTGTCAGAAAGTGATATTAGTGACATATTATATCCATAGACAATGCAAAAGCTGTTTCAGTTCACATTTTTACCGCGAATAATTACATGAAATATTTTAAATGTCTATTCGTGTAGTTAAAATTTCAATTTAAAATTGTTTTTCTACTCCTGTACTGTTATCTGTCTTTTACTTGGTCACGAACACTAATATAAGAACATACATAATATGAGTTCAGAGAAGTCTATACTCTATTCCCTATAACAGCACTAGTGTCGTTATAGTCACTTTACGTTATTGCTAGCAGCCACAGACTTCTAAATCTAGGTTAAACTTAGGTCAAGGATTAAGCGCTCAATAGGCTACTTGACAGTGTGAAAAATAATGGAAGAATTATGGATTTATGTATTAATTATAAGTATTAAAACCAATTTACGTCAATATTACTAAAAATAAATGTATAATTTATTTATAAAACTCGGATGAAAATTGATTATTTTTTATCTGTCGCCATTTTATCGAAAACGGTTTGGATTGGCCGATGACGTCACGCCATAGTAAACAGCATCGACAGCATCTGTCAATCCTATTTTTAAATGTAGAACGTTATGCGATCCTCGTTGACATTTGTCGGTTTACTATCATGTGTCGTCATAGACGCCATATTGTCCGATAAACCGTTTTGGCGGCTAATTTTAAAAGTGCATTTTTATTTGCTTTTTTCGGAAAAAAAACCCCCAAAAGAATTAAAAATTACCACTTTCTGAGTGCTCAATAGACATCATTGAACAATCGGATTGACTTTTCAGAAACCTGTCAAGTAGCCTATTTTAACTTTACGGTAAAAATGCACAACTACCAACTTAACAAACAATTAAATTCCTACGGTTTTTAAGAAAAACAAAACTTTCCGAACTAAATTCATTGATGCCAACATAAAAAAAGTATTTTTAATTTAAGTATATTTTAAATAAAAAAAAAAAGTTTACCGTAGACACATACTGCCAGTCAAACGTAATATTTGCCTTGTTTCCAGGTTATGATTAATTTTATATTTTATGACTTTAAACCTCGTCATAGAAAAAGTATTGTATGCAACGTTGTATAATTAAGTCAAAAAACGCTCATTGCGTCTCTATTTGCGATACTCGCCGCATTCGCGGCTCGTATCGCGCAATTCGCATTTTTTGAACCCACTTATACAACTGTTGCATAAAATACTATTATAATGTGTTATTTGTTATGTTCATGTCAATTTGAAATAAATAAAACTGCAAAATATAGCAAACATCGTTTTTTGTTTTTTTAATGGCTGAATGCCGTGATGCTGTGGCCCAAATAAATTTGGAATGGAAATTTAAAAAAATGTAAGTATAAAATTCCATTACGTGCCAAGTGTCAAGCCGCACCGGAAACGAGGTACTTTGCGGTCTATTTTTAGGCACGTAGGTAATGTCAACATTTCATGCCATGTTTGAGAAAAATACTTTTAAAAAGTCGTCTAGTATCCATAACACAAGCCTTATTGAGCTTACTATGGGGCTAGTTCGATTTGTGTAAGATTGTCCCCTAATATTTATTTATTTATTTATTTATTTATTTAAAAAGTATTTAAATACAAAATGCAAATACTTCTCTAATTTAGTATTTCAAATGCAATAGTACATTATGATACGAGTGGGCGAAGTTGGTCATTACAGTCGAGGCTGTGTTGCATAGCCCGAGCCGTCAGGCGAGGGCTGCATAGCCGAGTCTGTAATGACCAATGCCCACGAGTGTCATACGACGTTTTTCAACACACTTGCGAATAAAAAATAATACTTATCATTTAGAATTTCTATTTTGTACATTTTTACTGTCGTGGTTTATCTATCCTCGTCTACCGTCACGCGCGGGCGCACAACATGAACAGGCAGCACTCGGCGGCGGCCTGGTGACTGGTGGTGGCGGCGCGCAGCGGGAATATATCCGCACAACGAGCCCCACGACGACGTGCGAGACATTGGTCGATTGGCGGTTATTACAGCACTTGTGTGGCAATAAACAGTAAAGAGCACTTGTGTTTAATAAGCTGCGTTCCGCGCATAAGAACCACCAAATATTTTTCAACACACTTGCTCATAAAGTCGCTCTGACTTTATGAGCAAGTGTGTTGAAAAATACGTATTTTCAAAATACTTTATTAAAATACTTTCTCATAAAATTACTAATGCTCTTTATTTATTAAATATTTTAACATTGGTGGCGATATAATAATAGTAGTAGCCGCGCGACGGACTCGCGGAGTGAGTCAGTCCTGCCAATTATGAAAGTTTCTTTTCTAAATAGTATGATCGTGACGAGGTATTGCAAGCCCTAAATGTTCCGCGCGGGACAGGCTCAGTCCCGCTTGTCGGGGATAACTCGACCGGCGTGCAGCGTATAAAAAACGTATGTAACCAGAAGTTTTTATCATCGTCATCATCATTTCAGCCAAAAAACGTCCACTGCTTGACATAGGACTTCCCCAAGGATCTCCACGATTGTTGGCTTTGTGCTGCTATTATCCAGCGGCTTCCCGCGGTTTTCACCAGATCGTCGGTCCACCTTGTGAGAGGCCTGCCATCACTTCGTCTTCCGGTTAGATATGAGTCTTCGAATTAATAAATGGAAATACATAGACCATTCTCAGATATATAATATATAATTAAATAGAATTACAACAATACAACACGAACATAGGAATACATTAAAAATCTTCGACAGACAGAAGACTTGTCAATAAGTATTTTCTTTACATCGAGTACCTAGCCAGTAGATACCATGAAGGTACTAAATCATAAGTTCGCCTTTCAACACGCCTCCTTGATTTAGTATCCCTTATTAAATGAAAAAAAAAAAAAAACAAATAACTTGATGTATCTTCTACATATCAACTTAACTAACATGTTAACTAGCCTATTTAACATGCCTTAACTCCTAACATATTTCTCAGTTTCTGAAATTTAACTTTACACAAAGACTTCGTAAGTATATCGGCAATCTGATCTTCAGTAGAAATCTTTTGTACATTAATTAATCCTTTCTTCTCATAATCATACACAAAATGATAACTTATGTCTATATGCTTAGAGTTTTTGGAAAACTTTCCATTTTTGGCTAAACCTATCGCACCCGTATTGTCTTCATATATGTTTACACTGTCCTTTATGGTCACATCTAAATCACCTAAAATTCCTCTTATAGGTAGGATGTTGTAAAGAGGTGGCGTTTTTATAACACGAGATCACTGGCCACACAAAAGATTTGATATTTTCTATTTCAATGTAAAAACTTATGTCGTTGTCATTACAACAGTCAATAATAAAATCCTAATTCTATATATCTTTAATACCACTTTATATTAGGTTATGGGTATATAAAACCATATAAAATATGGAAAGGTAAAGTGGAAAAAGTGTGTAGTAAAAAAAATGGCTGGCACGTCGTACCGTGTTGAGCAATTAAACCGCAACAATTATGATACCTGGAAGATTCAAGCACAAGCTGTTATGATCAAAGCTGGTTTGTGGAAATATATATCTAGTCCAAAACCGCCTACGACTGAAAATGATGCTACGGCTAACGCAGCATACGCCGAAGGCGAACTTCTAGCCAGGTCAGAGTTGTTTTTAATAATTTCATCACAGGAACTGAAAAACGTCAAAAATTGTACGACGGCAAAAGAAATATGGGAAAAACTGGAAAATATATATGAAAGTAAGCGACCCACTAAAAAAGCTTCGCTACTTAAACAATTAATTGTTTCCAAATTTAAAGAAGGGGATGATTTAAGAGAACATTTAGAAAATTTGACGGATATTGTCGATAAACTTGCCAACATGGATATCGAAATAAACAAAGAACTTCTCTCTGTCATAATGTTATACTCTCTTTCATCAAGCTACGAAAATTTTCGCATAGCAATCGAATCTCGAGATAGCCTACCTTCACCAGAAGAGCTAAAAATAAAAATTCTCGAAGAAACCGAAGCCCGTAAACATTCGGAAACAAACGAAATTGAAAGCAATGCAATGTATACAAGAAAAAACAATTTTCCCTCAAAGAAGAAACCAACCTACTGTCAAATTTGTAAAAAACATGGACATAAAACACAAAATTGTCGATTCCGAAATGATCGCAACAAAGAAGAACGATCTAACTCAGCACAAAACATTTGCTTAGCCACGGAACCGTATAAAAATACAAAACAATGGTGTATTGACAGTGGATGCACATCGCATATGTGTCACAACTTGAATGACTTCTCCTCAATAAACAAATATGATGGTTTACTCAAATTAGCAGCTGATGATAGCACTGCCAAGATTGAAGGAAGAGGAAATGTTCAAATAAAAGTTGAAAATAAGAATGTTAAACTTGAAGATACATTATATGTACCAGATTTAGCAACAAACCTTTTGTCCGTATCAAAAATAACCAAAAAAGGAAAGACTGTACTTTTCAAAGAAAATATTGCTACAATAAAAGATTCTAAAACAAAGAAGATTGAACTCAAAGCAAAAAATATTAATGGTTTGTACTATTTAATGGACAAAAAGGATAAACATGACTGCAACTATAAAGAAGAAGCTACATTTAATGCGGAAATCGATCAATGGCATAGAAAACTTGGCCACTTGAACGAAACATGTTTAAAACAAGCTTGTAAAGATGAAGCAATGAATGGACTCAAGTTTGATATGAATCAAAAATTAAACGAATGCGAAGTATGCATCAAGGGAAAGATGAGTCGTCTACCCTTTCCTAAGAATAAAGACAATTTGCGAACGACACAACGTCTTGAAATAGTACACTCAGACGTTTGCGGACCAATGAATGAAGAATCCGTTAGCGGAGCAAGATATTTTGTCACGTTCATTGACGAGTACTCTAGATACTCAAGAGTATACATACTCCAAAGAAAAAATCAAGTGTTGGAAAAATTTAAACAGTACAAAGAAGAAATGGAGAAATTCACTGAAAATAAAATAAAGTTCTTACAAACTGACAATGGAACAGAATACATTAACAAAGAATTTGATGGATATTTAAAACAGTGTGGTATAAGTAGAAGACTTAGCTGTGCATACACGCCGCAGCAGAACGGTACAGCAGAAAGAAAAAATAGAAGCCTACAAGAAAGAGCTAGATGCCTCTTACTCGACGGAAACATGCCGGAAAAATATTGGGCAGAAGCTGTGTCCACCGCAAACTACCTACTTAACCGAACTCCATCAAAAGTAATTCAGAACAAAACTCCATTCGAAATTTGGGTTGGACGAAAACCATCTGTACAGCACCTACAAGTTTTCGGATCCAAAGCATTTGTACTAAACAAAAATAAAAAACAAAAGAGAAAATTCACATCAAAAACAACTGAAGGCATATTTCTGGGATATGCAGAGAACAGCAAAGCTTACAGAATATTAGTGCCAGAAACGGACAATGTTATTATAAGCAGAGATGTGAAAATAATGAAAACACTATACTATGAAAACAGAGGAAAAAATAACAAACAAGAAAACAAAACTGAAAAAAAGTTAATAGAAATTGCTTACAATGATACAAAAGAAAAAGACAATGAAGTGTATCAACAGGCAGAAGATAATGAAATATTCCCAGACATTATCAATGATCAAGAAGAAAATGATCCACAACAAAGTGATGATAATCTTGATAATAGTCGAATATCAGAAAATGAGGTAATAGGATATGAAGAAAACAGTACTGATGATATTCCAGTAACAGATACAGAATCAAATCAAAACGATGATTCAATAATAAATCAAAGACCTCAAAGATCTAGACAACCACCAGTCTGGACAAAAGACTATACATGCACAGTATGCATGACTGAAGAAAACGATTCAGAATGGAATGATGCAATACTTTCTGAGATAACAGCACATTTAAAAAATGAAACCTGGTCAATTGTAAAGAAACCACCTTGTCGCAATGTCATTGACAGCAAGATGATTCTCACAGAAAAATTAGGACCAGATGGTAATGTTGAACGCAAAAAGGCTCGACTAGTAGCCCGAGGATTTTCACAAATACCTGGTGTTGATTACCAAGAAGTGTTCGCACCAGTAACTCGATTAAGTTCAATAAGACTGTTAGTATCTTTGGCTGTCCAGAAAAACATGCATTTGAACCAAATAGATATTTGTACTGCATTCTTAAATGGAGATATAGAAGAAGAAATCTTTATGAAAAGACCAAAAAATCTGGAAATGTATCTTGAAAAGATTATTAAATCCACAAAAGATTCGGTCATTAAACAAAAAGCTGTTAAAATGCTACATGATTTAATCCAAGATAAAGAAAATACAGTATGCAAACTTAATAAAGCAGTATATGGATTGAAACAAGCAGGAAGACAATGGTATAAAAAATTAGATGCTGAATTGAAATCCATAGGCTTCACTCCTACAAAAATCGATCCATGTATGTACATATATGCGAAAGGCGGAGATGACATTATTGTTAGCATATATGTTGATGATATCATCATTGCTTGCAAATCACAAGAAAAAATAAATGACATCAAAAAATTAATTCTAAAAAAGTTTGAGATGCGTGATTTGGGTGAATTAACTTATTGTCTCGGAATAACGTTTGAACGAAATGAAAATCTAATAGTCCTAAAACAAGTTAATTATATCGAGACAATACTAAACAAATTTGGATGCAAAGATTGCAAACCTGCGTCTACTCCAATGGAAATCGGACTAAAATTGGAGAAAGGAACAAGTCCTGCAAAAGAGAAGGATTTACCTTATCAAAACCTTATAGGTTCGCTGATGTACCTAGCAGTTGCCACACGTCCAGACATAATGTTCGCTGTGAGCCACTTAAGCCAATTCAATAACTGCTACACATCAGAACATTTTAAAGCAGCAAAACGTGTTTTAAGATACTTACAAGGGACCAAGAACTTGGGGCTGACCTATGTAAAAGGTAATACGAAATTGGAAGGAACAGCTGACGCAGACTGGGCTTCATGTGCCATTGACCGGCGATCTGTCACTGGATATATATTTACCTTTGGTGGAACACCTATAAGCTGGGAAGCTAAAAAACAAAGAACAGTTGCGCTGAGTACAGCTGAGGCGGAGTACATGGCTTTGACAGAAGCGTCTAAAGAAGCCATATACCAGAAAAACTTACTAAATGAACTGAATGTAAAGACAGGCGTGATTGATATATACAATGATAACCAAGCCGCTCAAAAATTGGTTAAAAATCCAATCATCAGCACGAAGTCAAAACATATCAGCATCAGGGAGCATTTTGTAAGAGATGCTATGAGAAATGGACACATAGATGTGAAATACCGTTCCACGGATGATATGGAAGCAGACCTTTTGACAAAGGCTCTACCGTCTCCAAAGTTCATCAAACTGAGGAGCATTATTAATATTGCCTAATCTCGTGAGGCGGAGTGTTGTAAAGAGGTGGCGTTTTTATAACACGAGATCACTGGCCACACAAAAGATTTGATATTTTCTATTTCAATGTAAAAACTTATGTCGTTGTCATTACAACAGTCAATAATAAAATCCTAATTCTATATATCTTTAATACCACTTTATATTATAGGACCTCTTCAACGCAATTAGCAAGCGCATAATATTCAGCATGTGTTGATGCTCTTGAGACTATCTTTTGTTTTTGAGACCTCCACATCACAACATTTCCGAATACTCTGATAACTATACCGCTCGTGGATTTTCTATCCTGCGTATCCGCTGCCCAATCAGCATCCACATATGCATCCATGATGTTCTTTAAATCTGTTCCGTAAACTAATTGCAGATGTTTTGTATGATGTAAGTATTTCAGGACTCGCAATGCGTATTTGTAGTGAGTTTCGTCATGGTTATTTTGAAATCTGCTTAGATAATTTACCGAGTAAGCTACGTCTGGACGTGTTCCGTTTGCCACATAAAGAAGAGTTCCAATTAAATTCCGATATTTCAATTTTTCATTTTGTCTTTCTGCAGGTTCCAATTTCAGATTTATTTCCATTGGTGTATCAAACAGTTTCGAATCCACAATATTGTACTTTTCAGCTAAACTTTCAATATATTTTGCTTGACTTAGATACATAATCCTTCTTTCTGGGGTGTAATCAACATTAATGCCTAAATATTGTTTTAGATGTCCTAAATCCTTCATGCGAAATCGATCGCTTAACATCTCCTTAACTCTCTTAATACTTGTCTCGTCTTCACTTGTGATCAATAAGTCATCGACATAAAGGATAATGTATGCCTTCTTATCGTTTATGCGTCCTGTATATAGACAATAGTCATACGCTGATCTTTTAAAGTTTATACTACAAAAAAATTCGTGAATACAATCATACCAATCTCTTGGACTTTCTCTTAATCCATAAAGAGCCTTTTTTAAGCGACATACTTTATTCGGTTGGATTTTATAACCGTCAGGTGGATATATGTATACTTCTGATTTAATCGTTCCATTTAAGAATGCAGTTTCTACGTCCATTTGTTCAATTTTCCATCCTCGTGCACAAGCAGTTGATAGTAATACTTTCAAGGTAGTCATTCTAGCAACTGGTGAATATATTTCTTCATTTTCTTCATACATCTGTTGAAATCCTTTTGCTACTACTCTCGCTTTATATATTCCACTTGATTTAATAGTGTATATCCACTTTACTTCTATTATTTTTTTATCCATTGGTTCTTCTACTGTTTCCCATGTTTCATTCCTTTCCAAGCTATTAATCTCCGACTGCATTGCCTTTTTCCATTTGACAGACTCGGAGCTCTTCATTGCCTCGTCATAATTTTCAGGGACATTCGCATTACACATATTAGCGTAAATAATATAATCGTTATATTTTTCGGGTACTTTTCTTGTTCTTTGTGGCCTTCCATATACAATCATGTCAGGCTCATTTCTTTCTTCATTGTTTTCATTTCTTTGCTCTTGTACATTATTTTCACCTCTCTGCTCTTGCACATGATTCTCAGTCTCATTTTCTAGAAGTTCAGCTGTATCTTCAAAATTCTCATCCACTTCTCTTTCCTCTTCTTGATTATCGTTCTGATCTATTAATATTGCAGTTTCATCCACAAATCTTACATGTCTGCTTGTAGTAACTTTATTTTCTATTAATATTTTATATCCAGTATCTGTGTATCCTATTAGAGTACCTTTTACTGCCTTAGGATTTAATTTTGAATTTCTTCGTTCTTCAGGAATTCTTACAAAGACTTTGCTTCCAATTATTCTCATGTTTGACACATTTGGTCTTCTACCCGTGAATATTTCATAAGGGGTCTTTTTTATCGGTGTATTTGTTAACAATCTGTTTCCAATATATACCGCAGTCTCCACGCACATTGGCCAATATTTTTTGTCAATTTTTGCTTCTGACAACAAACATCTAGTGCGATCCATGATAGTTCGATTAAATCTTTCAGCCACGCCGTTCAATTCATGGGTATATGGTGGACATGGGTTTATATATATTCCTCTTTCCTTAGCTAATTTGTACATATTTCCGTTTATGTATTCTCGTCCATTATCACATCTCAACTCCTTTATTCTTTTCCCTGTCATATTTTCAACAAGATTCATGTATTCTATAAAACATTCCAACACTTCACTTTTATGTTTAATACTAAAAACTTTAGCTATTCTACTGAAATCATCAATAAATGATACAAAATAACGTTCACCATTAACACCTGTAGGATTCAATGGACCATTGACGTCAGTATGCACGATTTCTAAAATTTCACTTGCGCGATGTCGGTTGTTTTCGAAAGGTAAGTTAAACATTTTATTCTTTAAACAAATCTCACACTGTGTGTAGTCATTTCCAAGATTTTCTGGTAAACCATGTACTAATTTTTGTTGACACATTTTATTTAAAAGTATAAAATTAATATGTCCAAGAACTCTATGCCATTTCTCTTTTTCAGTCATTTTGCAAGTTGTGTACGATTTTACAACGTTTTTACCTACTCTACCATTCATTACAAATAATTTATTCTTTTTATCAGCTTGAGCTACCAAATTACCACTAGGCCCATAAATTTTTGCACCATTATCATCAAAAATTACACGGTTATTGTAGTTGGTGATAGATGACACACTTATCAAGTTTTGTTTCATGCTTGGCACAAAATATACATTGTTAATGTTTGTCTCGAGCCATTTGCCATTTACATTGAAATACATTAAAATGTTACCTTTTTTCTCCGCTTTTAGGGGAAATCCATCACCAACCTTTATGTCAATCGGACATTCTAGATTTGTGCATTCTGAAAAATATAGATCAGTATTTATAATATGGTCGGAGCATCCACTATCTAATAGAAAGGTAATATTGTCCCTATAATCTTGATGTTGATATTGACTCACCGGATCTGACGTAGAAGCCATAACTTCGACATTAAATGTTGTGGTACCTCGTTCAGCTCGATCGACTTCAAGTACTGAAGGAGTAGCCGCAAAATATTGTTGACGTGTTCCTCGACTGAAACCACGACCACGAAAAACTCCTCTTGCTCGAAAACCTCTATTGTCATGTCCTGGATGTCCTCTCCAGCTCTGTCCTCTCCAATTTTGTCCTCTCCAGTTTTGTCCTCTCCAATTTTGTCCTCTCCAGTTGTTTCCTCTCCAATTTTGGTGTCTTAAATTGTAACCTCCCTGCCAACGACTTCCTCTATTTCTTGGGCAGTTCATATGTACATGTCCGGGTTCATTGCACTCGTAGCAGTTGCTTGCACCAATCTGCATTGTTGACATTTTCCGTTGCATGTTGAATGCTTCTATCATCTTCTCATTATGTTCTTTATCTTCTCTTTGTTTATAGTTTAATAACAGTTTTGATTTTATATAATCAACCGATTTCTCTGGAAGTGCATCCACAATATCAATAATATGTTCGCAGCTGGGTGGTAAACACAATAGTAAATGATTTAATTCCTCTTCTTTGGTAATTTTCTCTCCAGTATTTTTAAGTTCATTTATGTGCTTGTCAAAAATATTCAAAAATTCGATTGGATTGTCACTGTCCGCCATTTTTAATTTTAGTAATTTTCTTTTGCACATTAATTTGTTTGCACTACTTTTTGCCAGATAAATCATGTCAAATTTTTTGATCATATCAGCCGCTGTATTTTCAGATATAATTGTCTCCAACTGAGTATCGCTAACACTATTTACAATGCAATTTTTAGCAACTAATTCCATCTTAGCCCAGTTAGCTTCCGTAATTTCTGCCGGTTTCGTTCCGTGTGCGATCACTCCATAACACCCTTTTAGTTCCATATAAGTTTTCAATCTGTATTTCCATTTGTCGTAATTAATTCCATTAAATATTTGTAGGGCAAACTCTTCCTTTTGAATTGACATTTTCCTTTCAATCAATCACGTATATTTACGTAAAAATAATAATATTGCGTTGTGATCTTACTTCAATTTACTGAACGATCTGCTACCATCTTCGAATTAATAAATGGAAATACATAGACCATTCTCAGATATATAATATATAATTAAATAGAATTACAACAATACAACACGAACATAGGAATACATTAAAAATCTTCGACAGACAGAAGACTTGTCAATAAGTATTTTCTTTACATCGAGTACCTAGCCAGTAGATACCATGAAGGTACTAAATCATAAGTTCGCCTTTCAACAATGAGCGCCGCCGCGCCGCGCCGCCGCCTCCGGCTAAAATCTCGCGCCGCCGCCGCCGACGCGGGCTCATCGGCGCGCCGATCCCCGCCTCCCGCTGGTTTTGAAACTGTTTATTTCAATTAGTTGGAGTCGCGCTCCGCGGCAAACCCGTCATAAAATGACGTCGTCGTCAGCGTCCAGTAATCATAGCGAAGTAAACGAGAGATGTAAACGAGAATCAATAATCTCCGTTTCACATCTGCGTCCAAAATCTATGATTACCGAGTACTTACTTTGCTTAGCAAAACTAGAAGTTATAAGCTTTCAATTGAGGTATGTTTCAGCTTTGTCCGCCGTGGGGAAATTTTCCATAGTAAAGTACCCAATGTCCTTTCAGCGATATTTCCACGTTACCGTTGAGTTAAGTAAACATTTAGATATTATTTATTTTTCATTAAAAATTCAAAATAAAACCGCGTTTTTTCCTTTTGCACAATAAAACTTAATATAAAACTTTCCCTACAGATTAAGACTCTTTCAAAGAATCATATTCTTCAATTAAATTGCTGAAATTATCGATACTTTTGTCAAATTCTCGATTGAAAGTATTTCAAAATTTCTAAAGCCTCTAAAAGCGAGGAAAAACCTAGTTTGGGCCGTTGCGAGTTTTATTAGGCCTTAAACGTATATTCATATTAAACAAATCCAGTAAAATGCAAATTATTGTAATACTAGTATGTTTGACCTTGACGGAAAGTCTAGCTAGCTAAGCGTGCAACGGACGGGTGGGTGTGGAGGGCCAATTTTTTTATCGTGTCTTTTATAAGCAACAATTGAAAACGCAGAAAGGGCCACGCTTTTCGCGATACCAGCAGCGAAATTCTTTAGAACCGGCCCAATTACGAAAAAAACGCAAAAAAGTAAATTTTGGCTGGAGCTAACCTAACTCAGCGAAAGTTAGGTTAGGTCCTTGTTTAAAAAAAAATAGGTTAGGTTAAATCAGGTTAGGTTGCGGCAGAACGCAGAAAGGGCCACGCTTTTCGCGATACCAGCAGCGAAATTCTTTAGAACCGGCCCAATTACGAAAAAAACGCAAAAAAGTAAATTTTGGCTGGAGCTAACCTAACTCAGCGAAAGTTAGGTTAGGTCCTTGTTTGAAAAAAAAATAGGTTAGGTTAAATCAGGTTAGGTTGCGGCAGAACGCAGAAAGGGCCACGCTTTTCGCGATACCAGCAGCGAAATTCTTTAGAACCGGCCCAATTACGAAAAAAACGCAAAAAAGTAAATTTTGGCTGGAGCTAACCTAACTCAGCGAAAGTTAGGTTAGGTCCTTGTTTGAAAAAAAAATAGGTTAGGTTAAATCAGGTTAGGTTGCGGCAGAACGCAGAAAGGGCCACGCTTTTCGCGATACCAGCAGCGAAATTCTTTAGAACCGGCCCAATTACGAAAAAAACGCAAAAAAGTAAATTTTGGCTGGAGCTAACCTAACTCAGCGAAAGTTAGGTTAGGTCCTTGTTTGAAAAAAAAATAGGTTAGGTTAAATCAGGTTAGGTTGCGGCAGAACGCAGAAAGGGCCACGCTTTTCGCGATACCAGCAGCGAAATTCTTTAGAACCGGCCCAATTACGAAAAAAACGCAAAAAAGTAAATTTTGGCTGGAGCTAACCTAACTCAGCGAAAGTTAGGTTAGGTCCTTGTTTGAAAAAAAAATAGGTTAGGTTAAATCAGGTTAGGTTGCGGCAGAACGCAGAAAGGGCCACGCTTTTCGCGATACCAGCAGCGAAATTCTTTAGAACCGGCCCAATTACGAAAAAAACGCAAAAAAGTAAATTTTGGCTGGAGCTAACCTAACTCAGCGAAAGTCAGGTTAGGTCCTTGTTTGAAAAAAAAATAGGTTAGGTTAAATCAGGTTAGGTTGCGGCAGAACGCAGAAAGGGCCACGCTTTTCGCGATACCAGCAGCGAAATTCTTTAGAACCGGCCCAATTACGAAAAAAACGCAAAAAAGTAAATTTTGGCTGGAGCTAACCTAACTCAGCGAAAGTCAGGTTAGGTTGCGGCAGAACGCAGAAAGGGCCACGCTTTTCGCGATACCAGCAGCGAAATTCTTTAGAACCGGCCCAATTACGAAAAAAACGCAAAAAAGTAAATTTTGGCTGGAGCTAACCTAACTCAGCGAAAGTTAGGTTAGGTCCTTGTTTGAAAAAAAAATAGGTTAGGTTAAATCAGGTTAGGTTGCGGCAGAACGCAGAAAGGGCCACGCTTTTCGCGATACCAGCAGCGAAATTCTTTAGAACCGGCCCAATTACGAAAAAAACGCAAAAAAGTAAATTTTGGCTGGAGCTAACCTAACTCAGCGAAAGTTAGGTTAGGTCCTTGTTTGAAAAAAAAATAGGTTAGGTTAAATCAGGTTAGGTTGCGGCAGAACGCAGAAAGGGCCACGCTTTTCGCGATACCAGCAGCGAAATTCTTTAGAACCGGCCCAATTACGAAAAAAACGCAAAAAAGTAAATTTTGGCTGGAGCTAACCTAACTCAGCGAAAGTTAGGTTAGGTCCTTGTTTGAAAAAAAAATAGGTTAGGTTAAATCAGGTTAGGTTGCGGCAGAACGCAGAAAGGGCCACGCTTTTCGCGATACCAGCAGCGAAATTCTTTAGAACCGGCCCAATTACGAAAAAAACGCAAAAAAGTAAATTTTGGCTGGAGCTAACCTAACTCAGCGAAAGTCAGGTTAGGTCCTTGTTTGAAAAAAAAATAGGTTAGGTTAAATCAGGTTAGGTTGCGGCAGAACGCAGAAAGGGCCACGCTTTTCGCGATACCAGCAGCGAAATTCTTTAGAACCGGCCCAATTACGAAAAAAACGCAAAAAAGTAAATTTTGGCTGGAGCTAACCTAACTCAGCGAAAGTCAGGTTAGGTCCTTGTTTGAAAAAAAAATAGGTTAGGTTAAATCAGGTTAGGTTGCGGCAGAACGCAGAAAGGGCCACGCTTTTCGCGATACCAGCAGCGAAATTCTTTAGAACCGGCCCAATTACGAAAAAAACGCAAAAAAGTAAATTTTGGCTGGAGCTAACCTAACTCAGCGAAAGTCAGGTTAGGTTGCGGCAGAACGCAGAAAGGGCCACGCTTTTCGCGATACCAGCAGCGAAATTCTTTAGAACCGGCCCAATTACGAAAAAAACGCAAAAAAGTAAATTTTGGCTGGAGCTAACCTAACTCAGCGAAAGTTAGGTTAGGTCCTTGTTTGAAAAAAAAATAGGTTAGGTTAAATCAGGTTAGGTTGCGGCAGAACGCAGAAAGGGCCACGCTTTTCGCGATACCAGCAGCGAAATTCTTTAGAACCGGCCCAATTACGAAAAAAACGCAAAAAAGTAAATTTTGGCTGGAGCTAACCTAACTCAGCGAAAGTTAGGTTAGGTCCTTGTTTGAAAAAAAAATAGGTTAGGTTAAATCAGGTTAGGTTGCGGCAGAACGCAGAAAGGGCCACGCTTTTCGCGATACCAGCAGCGAAATTCTTTAGAACCGGCCCAATTACGAAAAAAACGCAAAAAAGTAAATTTTGGCTGGAGCTAACCTAACTCAGCGAAAGTTAGGTTAGGTCCTTGTTTGAAAAAAAAATAGGTTAGGTTAAATCAGGTTAGGTTGCGGCAGAACGCAGAAAGGGCCACGCTTTTCGCGATACCAGCAGCGAAATTCTTTAGAACCGGCCCAATTACGAAAAAAACGCAAAAAAGTAAATTTTGGCTGGAGCTAACCTAACTCAGCGAAAGTTAGGTTAGGTCCTTGTTTGAAAAAAAAATAGGTTAGGTTAAATCAGGTTAGGTTGCGGCAGAACGCAGAAAGGGCCACGCTTTTCGCGATACCAGCAGCGAAATTCTTTAGAACCGGCCCAATTACGAAAAAAACGCAAAAAAGTAAATTTTGGCTGGAGCTAACCTAACTCAGCGAAAGTTAGGTTAGGTCCTTGTTTGAAAAAAAAATAGGTTAGGTTAAATCAGGTTAGGTTGCGGCAGAACGCAGAAAGGGCCACGCTTTTCGCGATACCAGCAGCGAAATTCTTTAGAACCGGCCCAATTACGAAAAAAACGCAAAAAAGTAAATTTTGGCTGGAGCTAACCTAACTCAGCGAAAGTCAGGTTAGGTCCTTGTTTGAAAAAAAAATAGGTTAGGTTAAATCAGGTTAGGTTGCGGCAGAACGCAGAAAGGGCCACGCTTTTCGCGATACCAGCAGCGAAATTCTTTAGAACCGGCCCAATTACGAAAAAAACGCAAAAAAGTAAATTTTGGCTGGAGCTAACCTAACTCAGCGAAAGTTAGGTTAGGTCCTTGTTTGAAAAAAAAATAGGTTAGGTTAAATCAGGTTAGGTTGCGGCAGAACGCAGAAAGGGCCACGCTTTTCGCGATACCAGCAGCGAAATTCTTTAGAACCGGCCCAATTACGAAAAAAACGCAAAAAAGTAAATTTTGGCTGGAGCTAACCTAACTCAGCGAAAGTTAGGTTAGGTCCTTGTTTGAAAAAAAAATAGGTTAGGTTAAATCAGGTTAGGTTGCGGCAGAACGCAGAAAGGGCCACGCTTTTCGCGATACCAGCAGCGAAATTCTTTAGAACCGGCCCAATTACGAAAAAAACGCAAAAAAGTAAATTTTGGCTGGAGCTAACCTAACTCAGCGAAAGTTAGGTTAGGTCCTTGTTTGAAAAAAAAATAGGTTAGGTTAAATCAGGTTAGGTTGCGGCAGAACGCAGAAAGGGCCACGCTTTTCGCGATACCAGCAGCGAAATTCTTTAGAACCGGCCCAATTACGAAAAAAACGCAAAAAAGTAAATTTTGGCTGGAGCTAACCTAACTCAGCGAAAGTCAGGTTAGGTCCTTGTTTGAAAAAAAAATAGGTTAGGTTAAATCAGGTTAGGTTGCGGCAGAACGCAGAAAGGGCCACGCTTTTCGCGATACCAGCAGCGAAATTCTTTAGAACCGGCCCAATTACGAAAAAAACGCAAAAAAGTAAATTTTGGCTGGAGCTAACCTAACTCAGCGAAAGTCAGGTTAGGTCCTTGTTTGAAAAAAAAATAGGTTAGGTTAAATCAGGTTAGGTTGCGGCAGAACGCAGAAAGGGCCACGCTTTTCGCGATACCAGCAGCGAAATTCTTTAGAACCGGCCCAATTACGAAAAAAACGCAAAAAAGTAAATTTTGGCTGGAGCTAACCTAACTCAGCGAAAGTCAGGTTAGGTTGCGGCAGAACGCAGAAAGGGCCACGCTTTTCGCGATACCAGCAGCGAAATTCTTTAGAACCGGCCCAATTACGAAAAAAACGCAAAAAAGTAAATTTTGGCTGGAGCTAACCTAACTCAGCGAAAGTTAGGTTAGGTCCTTGTTTGAAAAAAAAAAAATAGGTTAGGTTAAATCAGGTTAGGTTGCGGCAGAACGCAGAAAGGGCCACGCTTTTCGCGATACCAGCAGCGAAATTCTTTAGAACCGGCCCAATTACGAAAAAAACGCAAAAAAGTAAATTTTGGCTGGAGCTAACCTAACTCAGCGAAAGTTAGGTTAGGTCCTTGTTTGAAAAAAAAATAGGTTAGGTTAAATCAGGTTAGGTTAGGTTAGGTTAGGTTCCGCTCAGCAAGACCGAGGCCATAGTGCTTGGGGGCCGGGGCTGGCGTTTGCGCCCCGATACCGCGATCCCGGTGGGAGGAGAGTCGATCCAGGTCAAGCCCCACCTTAAATATCTGGGACTTGTCCTGGATCGAAAGTGGAGCTTCGAGGAGCACTTCACGAGGCTGGCTCCCCGACTTGTGGGTGCGGCAGCGGCCCTGGGCCGACTGCTGCCTAACATCGGAGGCCCAAAAGCCCCATGCCGGCGCCTGTTCGCAGGAGTGATCAAGAGCATGGCGCTCTACGGGGCCCCAATCTGGGCCGACAGACTGTCGCGAAAAAACAGGGCCCTCCTGCGGCGCCCACAGAAGACCATCGCCCTAAGGGCAATAAGAGGCTACTCAACCGTGTCCCATGCGGCGGCGTGCCTCCTCGCCGGTACCCCACCCTGGGAGCTAGACGCCCGGGTGCTGGCGGAGAGGTACAAGATGAAAGTGGAGGAAAGGGCACGGGGAGTTCACCCAGCCCCCGAAGAGGTGGAGCGCGCGCGTCGTATGGCGGAAGAGCGCATGAGGGACCGGTGGAAGAACGACCTGGAGGACTCCCCCTATGGAAACCGCACCATAGGGGCACTCCTCCCGTCGTTCGACCTCTGGTTAAAGAGGGAAAAAGGGGCCCTTACATATCGGCTCACGCAGGTACTGACCGGGCACGGGTGCTTCGGTCACTACCTGCACAAGATAGGAAGGGAGCCAGGGCCCCAATGCCACGAGTGCGGGGAGCCCGACGACGTGGCCCAGCACACGGTTGCGGTGTGCCCACAATGGGCAGAAGAACGCCGCACATTGGTGGCGACGCTCAACACGGGCGACCTCTCGCTGAACAGCATCGTGTCCGCCATGCTGAGCAGCGAGAGGAAATGGGAGGCAGTGGCCTCCTTCTGCGAGAGCGTTATTTCGCAAAAGGAGGCCAAGGAGCGGGAGCGCGAAGACAGTGCTGTTGCGCACCCGCTCCGGCGCAGGCGGAGGGGGAGACGGCGTCTGCAGTACATGCAGGCCGCTGTAGTCTGATACCCCCCTCAGTAGGGCCAGTGGGCTGGGGACCCACACTGCACGGCCCTACACGCCTGGGGGGAGGGTCATGGCGTTCCTGACCCTCCCCTCCTTTGGCGCGGGGCTCCGGCGCATAACGAGCCGGGGCGGCCGGGGGGTGTTCTGGATAGACGTGCTCGCGATCCCTAAACACCCCCAAAACGGCAACGAGGAAGACGCCGCAGTGGTTTTAGTGGGTAGGCTCCTCACTCGGAGGAGAGAGCCCCACATAACCCCCCACCCAACATCTGGCTTCCCCAAGCCCGGGGGGTACGCGTAACGCGTTTCCACTGCGTTAAAAAAAAAAAAAAAAAAAAAAAAAAGGTTAGGTTCCCCCCCGAAGCTTTTTGAGCGTGTGCTCGCTGCACGTCTCGTCAACAGCATGGACCCGGGCCTGAGTGAGTGGCAATACGGGTTCCGGCATGGGCGCTCTACGATAGACGCCATAGCTCGGGTCAGGCATCTGGCAGAGGAGGAGGTTTCACGGGGTGGGGTGGTGTTGGCGGTGTCATTGGACATTTCAAATGCCTTCAACACCCTGCCTTGGGAAACCATCAGGGCGGCGCTGAGATACCACAATGTGCCGGCATATTTGCAGCGGGTCATTGCGGAGTACTTCGCTGGGAGGGTGGTGGTTTACCCGGTGAAGGATGGCTGGGGAAGAAGAGCTATGACGTGCGGTGTTCCACAGGGCTCGGTCTTAGGGCCGCTCCTGTGGAACATCGGTTACGACTGGGTGTTGCGCGGAGCCAACTTGCGAGGGGTCAGCGTCACCTGTTTCGCTGATGACACTCTCGTGTCGGCCCGTGGCAGGACGCACCGGGAGGCTGTCGATCTGGCCTCATCCGGGGTGGCGCAGGTGGTGCACCGTATTCGTGCGTTGGGCTTGGAGGTGGCTCTTCACAAGTCTGAAGCACTGGCTTTCCATGGGCCTCGGAATGCGCCTCCGCCGAGAACATCCATAACGGTGGGAGGTGCTACCATTGCCGTCGGGTCGACAATGAAGTACCTGGGACTTGTCCTCGACGGCAGATGGAGGTTTGAAGAGCACTTCCGGCGGTTGACGCCAAAATTAGTGGCTGTGGCCGGGGCGCTGGGGCGTATTCTTCCCAATGTGGGAGGGCCCGGCGGGGTGTGCCGACGCCTTTACATGGGGGTGGTACGCTCGATGGCGCTCTATGGGGCGCCAATATGGGCGGACGCCCTGGGCCCTCGAAATGTGGCCCTGCTGCGGCGCCCGCAGCGGGCCATGGCGCTCAGAGCGGCTCGTGCGTACCGAACGGTGTCGTACAACGCAGCTTGTCTGATAGCCGGCAGTCCGCCATGGGATTTAGAAGCGGAGTTACTCTCGGAGGTGTACTGGCGGCTGGCGGCGGCGAGAGCGGCGGGGAACTACCCGCATCCGCTGGAGGTTCGGCAGTGGCGGGACCAGGGCCGTGATGGGTTGTTCCGGCAGTGGTCGGAGAGACTAGGAGTCCCCGGGGCTAGCCGGGAATTGGTGACTGCTGTCCGGCCTGTTCTCAGGCAGTGGGTTGACCGCAGGCACGGTGCGCCTACTTTCCGTCTCACACAGCTGCTAACCGGGCACGGATGCTTTGGAAAGTATCTGTGTGAGGTGGTTAGCAGGGAGGAGACGACGGCATGCCACCATTGTGGCGGTGGGGCCGTGGACACGGCCCAGCATACTCGCGCTGAGTGCCCTGCGTGGGCGGAGCCGCGCGCAGCCATGTCCACGGTAGTGGGAGGAGATCTCTCGCTGCCGGCCTTGGTTAGCGGGATGGCCGACAGTGAGGAGATCTGGGTTGCGGTTGCGGCCTTTAGTGAGGCCGTGATGTCGCTGAAGGAGGCGGCTGAGCGGGAGCGGGAAGAGAACGCTGCTGCCCCCCCGCAACGTCGTAGGAGACCGGGCCGGCGGCGATTGGCCTATGCGGGCCGCATGCTGCCGCCCTAAATGAGGACCTGCGGGTGGTGGGCCGGGAGCTCCACCACCTGCGCCAGGAGGTCCTTAGCTGAAGGGCCCCCAGTGTTCCGGGGTGCCTGAAGCGGAGTAGGCTGCGATTGCCTGAGTAGTTGGGCCTGGAAGGGCAACGCTGACGGGGAACCGGTGGTAGCAATAGCGTTCCCGGAACCCCGTCCAAAAGCGAGCGGCGGAACACCCCAGGAGTTTTAGTCCGTGGAAATCGGACATACCCTCTCAGCTTCTCCCGGGCTGAGGGGGATCCGTTACGGATTTCTCCTGGGTCAACAAAAAAAAAAAAAAAAAGGTTCCACGGACCCCCCCCGCCTAGTCGCCACGGGAGCCCGACCACGGAACGTCAAGGGACCGACGTGGAGGGGAAGGTTCCAACGGGCAAGCCTGGACCCAAAAATAGGGGAAAGGGAAAGGCGCGCCCACGGATGCCGACCCCACTCAAACCCGCGGTGCCAATATCGGACGGGGAGATGGCGGAGGGCGGAGGTAGGATGTGGCAGGATCGCCCTGACAAAAGACCTCGCCCATCCGACTCGGACTCTCTGCCAGGCTCCAGCGGAGATGAGGGGCGCCGTTCAACCGGCAGCGGGGGCTCATCACAAGCCTCGAAACGCCGGGGCCGCCCCCCCACGACTGGGAATTACATGGGCATGGCTAAGGCAAGGGAAGCTTATAACCGTGCCCTCCGGGAAGAGGCTCGCCTCGAGGCGGAGAAAGAGCTGGAACGAATGGAAATCCGAACGCGGCAAGGGTTCCGCAAAGACACCATTCCTCGGCCTGGGGCAAACCCCGAAGAAGAGCCCGGCATACGGGACCTGAGACGACAGGTCGCGGATAGTGTGGCTGTCATCGAAAGGGTGGCAGCCACATCAAAGAATCTGAAGGGCCCGTACATCCGCCGCCTAAAAGATGCCTCGTCGGCAATCACAGATGCGTTTGCTGAACTCAGCCAACGCACAGCCACCGAGGAAACGACGCGGCTTCAGGCCGACAACGACCGGCTGAGAGGGGAGATGGCCAGTCTCCGAAAAGAAATGGCCGAAATTAAGGCTCAAATGGAGGCGATGCGTCAGCAGGGCAGTGCTGCATCCTCCCTACCCGGACAGGATAGGAGTTCGAAGACGGTGGCCGAACAGAGCAAAACCTCGGCGCCTCTGACGAAGGAGATCTGTCGCGTGGTCATGGCCCAGGTGACGTCGTACCTGGACGCCCACATGACCACAATCAAAGACAGACTCCTCCCTCCGTCCGGCGGAGAGACTACTCAGAAGGAAAAAAGGCTTGCGGGCGCGTCCTCGAAGGCCCTGGCCCCGCCTATGGTGCCTGCAAAGGGACCTTCCTCCTCAGGCTCTGTGGGGAGGAAGAAGAAGAAGAAGCCCCGGAAGGGAAGCTCCGCCCAGGAAATCCCGACCCCGGAAATGCCAGGCTCCGCCGCTGCTGCGCTGGCGCCTGCACCTGCCACGTCAACCTGGTCCGAGGTAGTAAAGAAGGGGAAAAAGGGAAAGCCCAAGGGTGCAAAAAAGGAGGTGAGCCCGAATACGAACAAGGCTCCACCAAAGAAAGCCAGGAAGCTTCGCCTTCCTAACACATCAGCGGTGGTGCTGACACTGATACCTCAGGCCGATAGCAGCACGAGCTACGCCGCCGTACTCAGCGAGGCTAAAAGCAAGGTGGACATTGACTCGATGGGGATCGCGGGTGTTCGGATCCGAAGGACCGCCACGGATGCCCGCGCCTTCGAGATCCCCGGAGCGGCGAGCGGCCAAAAGGCAGATGATCTGGCCGCCAAACTGCGGGAGGTGCTGGACCCTGCCCTGGTCCGTATATCTAGGCCCACCAAATGCGCGGAGATGCGTATCTCGGGCCTGGACGACTCCGTACTTTCCTCGGAAGTGGTGGCGGCGGTAGCAAAGGAAGGTGGCTGCGCAGAGGAGGACATCAAGTCCGGGGAGGTCACGCTCGGCCCTTCGGGGCTGGGTACGGTGTGGCTGCGGTGTCCTATCGCAGCTGCCAAAAAGGTGGCGCAGGGCGGACGGGTCCGCGTGGGGTGGGTGTCGGCGCAGGTCAGACTGCTCGACAGTCGGCCCACGCGATGCTTCCGATGCTTGGAGGTGGGACACGTGCGTGCGAAGTGCAAGTCGGAGGTGGATCGGAGCCTTATATGTTACCGTTGCAGTGGGACGGGCCATATCGCGCGTGACTGCAATGCCACCGCGCATTGCTCATTGTGCGCCGCTGCGGGCATCCGTGCAGACCACAGGGTGGGAAGCAAAACATGCAACCCACCCAAACGGAAGAAAACTGCTGCAGATGGCCCCGGAGCCTCTACGCAGCCAAGTCCCCCACGAAGGCCTGAGCCTGGGGTCGAGGAGGATCGGACAGCCAATGGCTAGGAATGGCCGTCCGGTATCTGCAGGCGAATATCAACCATTCCGCCAGAGCTCAAGACCTCCTGCTCCAAAGCATGGCGGAGTGGTCGATACATGTCGCGGTGGTGGCAGAGCCCTACTCTGTGCCCCCGAGGGACAACTGGGCTGGTGACAGGGATGGCCTAGTAGCGGTTGTCACGCAGGCCCAAGCTAATGCGCCGCGTCACCAAAACGTCACCAGAGGCCACGGCTTTGTCGCCACACTATTAGGAGACACGATGGTGGTCGGGGCCTATTTCTCGCCAAACAGGAGATTAGCCGAGTTCGAGTCATTCCTGGACGAGGTGGGCTCTCTGATCGGCAGCAGTCGCCCGGGGCTGGTGCTCGTCGCGGGAGATTTTAACGCCAAGTCCACGACATGGGGATCCCCAGCGACGGACGCGAGAGGGCAGGCCATGGAAGAATGGGCGGTCGAAGTGGGGTTGCAGATCCTCAACAGGGGGTCGGCACACACGTGCGTGCGACAGCGGGGCGGGTCAATTGTGGATCTAACAATGGCCAGCCCTGCTCTCGCACGGCGCGTAATGGGGTGGGGAGTGAGGGTAGACGTGGAGACGCTGTCGGATCATCGCTACATTCGATTCGATGTCTCCACGTTCCCTGCCACTCCAAGGGGTGTCGGTCGACCCACTGCGGGGGAAGGGCCGCGCTGGAAACTGCGCAAACTCGACCGAGAAATGGCCAAAGAGGCAGCGATTGTCGAGGGGTGGCAGGCCGGGCCTAGGCCCATCGGTGAAGTCGACGCCGAGGCGGAGCGGCAGGTTGCTGCTCTCCAGCGCATATGCGATGCAGCAATGCCCCGAGCAAAGGCGACTCCACCGCGGCGCCAACTTTACTGGTGGCGCGAGGAGCTTCGTGAGGCACGAAGCGGATGCACAGCCGCGCGCCGCCAATACACCAGGAGCAGACGGAGAAGGATACGCGATCCGGCCAGGGAGGATGAGCTCTACGCCGCCTACCGAGCCAAATGCCACGCCCTGCAGGCAGGCATCGCGCAGGCTAGGGAAGCGGCGTGGAAGGAGTGGCTGGAGACGCTGGACCGGGACCCATGGGGACGCCCCTACAAAACTGTAAGGGCAAAACTCCGGCCTTGGGCCCCTCCGCTAACCAGCAGCCTTGAGCCGGACCTCTTAGGACGAATCCTTGCTGGTCTGTTCCCTGAAAGAGGTGTATGGCATCCGCCAGCGATGGGTGGGAACGCTACCAGCACTGCGGTAGAGGAGGACATACCTCCTGTCACAGAGGGGGAACTCGGGGCAGCGGTGTTAAGGCTCCGGCTGAAAAACAGCGCCCCCGGACTTGACGGTGTGCCCGGACGTGTCGTGGTGCTCGCACTTGGTGAGCTGGAGGAGAGAGTGAGGGCCCTTTTCCACGCATGTCTCCAACAAGGTCGGTTCCCGCGAAGCTGGAAGACCGGTAAGCTCGTCCTTCTTCAGAAGGACGGGCGCCCGGCTGAGTCGCCGTCGGCCTATCGCCCCATAGTCTTGCTTGACGAGATGGGCAAGCTCCTTGAGCGAGTGCTCGCGGCCCGTCTCGTCAGACACCTCGGGGAGGTAGGACCCGACTTGCACGAGTGCCAGTACGGCTTTCGGCGGGAAAGGTCGACCATTGATGCCATAGCGCGGTTGAGGGTCCTCGCCGATGGGGCAGTCTCACAGCGTGGAGTGCTGTTGGCAGTGTCGCTAGACATAGCGAATGCCTTCAACACTTTGCCCTTTGAGACTGTCAAGGAGGCACTGAAGTACCACGGTGTCCCCCACTATCTCAGAACAGTAGTCGAGGACTACTTCAGAGACCGGGCCATCACATACCCGACTCAAGCTGGATGGGCAAGCAGGACGGTCACGTGCGGTGTCCCACAGGGGTCAGTCCTCGGACCACTCCTGTGGAACATCGGGTACGACTGGGTGCTTCGCGGTACCAACCTGCGGGGCGTCAACGTACTGTGTTACGCTGACGACACTCTCGTCACCGCAAAGGGGAGCACCCACAGGCAGGCCGTCCTGCTCGGCACAGCAGGGGTAGCTCACGTGGTGAGTCGCATTAGGGCCTTGGGACTCGAAGTGGCCCTCAACAAGTCCGAGGCTCTCTGTTTTCACGGGCCTCGAAACGCACCGCCTCCTGGGCTGGAAATAGTGGTCGGGGGAACCTCCATCGCCGTCGAGTCGACGATGCGGTACCTAGGCATTGTCCTCGACGGTCGGTGGAGCTTCACGGAGCACTTTGCGCGGAAGGCGCCAAAATTGCTGGCCGCAGCCGGAGCACTCGGGGGACTGCTCCCGAACACCGGGGGACCGGGCAGCACATGCCGCCGCCTTTATCAGGGTGTTGTGCGCTCCATGGCACTCTATGGGGCCCCAATATGGGCAGAATCCCTGAACGCTCGGAACGTGGCCCTGTTGCGCAGACCCCAACGGGTTATAGCCACAAGAGCGATCCGAGCGTACAGGACGGTCTCCTTCGAGGCGGCGACGTTGCTTGCCGGCAGTCCACCATGGGACCTGGAGGCTGGGGTCCTGGCGGCGGTATATTGGAAAGTTGCGGAAGAGCGGGCGGCGGGAAATCGTCCACTTCCGGAGGAGATCAAGCGTTGGAGGGAGGAGGCCAAGGATGACCTTCTCCGGAGGTGGGATGAAAGGCTAGAAGCCCCGAGCGCAAGCCGCGAGGTGGTGGGCGCAGTACGCCCAGTCCTTAGGGACTGGTTGAAGCGCGACTTCGGGCCAATGACGTTCCACTTGACACAGGTACTTACTGGGCACGGTTGCTTTGGTAGGTACCTGTGGCGAGTGGCACGACGAGAGGACACAGCGGTGTGCAAGCACTGTGACAGAGGTGAGGAGGACACGGCGCATCACACCCGCGCCGTATGCCCTGCGTGGGATGAACCGAGATCGGAGATGGCTGCGGTTCTTGGAGCAGACCTATCGCTCTCGGCAATAGCCAGTGCGATGGTCCGCAACAGAGGCACCTGGGAGGCGGTCGTCGCGTTCTGCGACGCTGTCATGTCCCTAAAGGAGGCGGCGGAGAGAGAGCGAGAGGACGATCCCCTCTCGCTCCCTATCCGCCGAAAAAGGGCCGGGCGGAGGCGGGCCGCGTATGACCGCCGCTTGCCGCCCTAACTGGGGCCTAGGGCGGGGGATCGGGGGATCTCCTGCCCGACGAAAAGTGTCCCGAGCCGGATAAGACGCACAAAGCGCACTGAAAGGAAGGACAGCGGCAAAAGCCGCAATAGCCGGGCTCGCAAGAGCGACACGCGCATGGTAGGGCCGAGGTAAGCGCCAAGCGTTCCCTTAGTCCTACCTCAGGCGGAGCGAGGGTACACCGAGGGGTTTTAGTGGGTAGGCCTCCCCCTAAGGGAGGAGAGTCCCACATAACTCCCGACCCCCTCCCCCGGGGGCGGGAGTATGCGTAACGCATTTCCCCTCGTAAAAAAAAAAAAAAAAAAAAAAAAAAAAAAAAAAAAAAAAAAAAAAAAAAAAAGGTTCCACGGACCTGCTCGGTTGTCCGAGTGGGCGGGGAGGTGTACCCCGACGTGGCGCGTCCCCAGGTGGTGGATAGGGGAATGCCCCGGCCGTCGTCGAGCCGGGGTAGGACATGGTCCCGCGAACCAAACACCGGGGGGGGAATAGGGGGGCTTCGGCCCGCGAGGGGCTCTCCGCGCGTCCCTCTGATCAGCAGAGGGCGCTGTGGAAGAGCAAAGGTGGAGGGATAGAGGTGGCTTACCTCTCGAGGGTTCTCCGCGCGTCCGTCTGAATAGCAGACGGCGCAGTGGATGAGCCATGGGACGGGTCCGGTGTGCACTCGCACTGCCATCGGACAGACACGGGGAGCATGCTGCTGCCCATGTCACCGCCGCTCGTAACCCTCTCTTAGGGCCGAGGGCCTTGCCTTAACCGGCCGGGCCGCGAGGAGTAAACCTCTCTAAAAAATCCCTAAACCCCGGCGCTGTGGTGCGTGGCGTCGAGGTTCTCCTGAGGTGTCGATCGGGGCACTGTTTTGCGCTCGGACCTCTGGGGTCTCTCCCCCCGCGGGTGCCGGAGGTGGCCGAAAGGACCCCTGGCGTGTCATGGGTGTGTGTGATTGTCTGGTTAAGGAGCCCTTTGCTTCCCTGACACTGCTTACCTGCCTGGAAGGATTGTGCATTGGATTTCTGAGAAATCCAAACGCAGATCCATCTCTTGGCGGGTTGGCGGTGTTAGCGGGGTAAGAGGCTCACACATCGGTTATCACACACACCCGCGGCATGTCCGGGGAGCTTTCGGCCTCCAAATGGCGGCTGCGGGGGGGGGAGACACCAGACCTCCGCGCGCAACGCAGTTCCCCGACCGACACCCTGAGGAGTGGCTGAGTAGGTTAACTCAGCCGCTAGCGGCCAACCCTGGGAGACCGCCCGCCCTCCCAGCGGTATTAGGGTTCTCCGGGTGCAGGGGGCACCGCCCGGAGTGACCGTCTTTCCCCCATACTCGTGGGAATAAAAACGGAGCAAAACAAAAACGGGGAAGGGGAGGGTTTAGTATGTAAGGACAATGAGGTTTGTGGCGAAGAGCGCCGCATCAAAGAGGGCAAGGCAACATATGCGCAGATGCAGCCCACTGTGCTGCTTCATCGTCTGGAAGGGCTAGACAGCGCAGAACTGCCATCGTTACGGGATCCGGGACTCGATCCAGATGAGGGAATGGCGGCTAATCTAGAGTCGCCAACAAGAAAAACGAAAAGGCACCACACGGGTGACGCCGAACTCGAGCCTAAGGCGAAGGTGAACTCGTCGCGGAGAGGGCGACTGATAGGCGCCAAGAGTTTGCTCAGCGACATCGCCGGGGCGAGGGAGAAAATCAGGGCCCGCCTCGATGGCCTAGAGGGGGAAACCGGCACGGCCTCCGGCCACAGTCCCGGTACGAGCGGTACGCCGAAGTCGAAGAATGTGGAAGACAAGGAGGCAGAGAAGCTGCCTCAATCGAGGGACCTCAGCCCGAACCCCTGGGACGGAGAGGACTGCTATATCGAGACAACGCGGAAAGCAGCCCTCTCGGTCCTGGAGGAGGCTAAGAAGTCGGGTCACATTAGCGGCCAAGTCTGGGGGCGCATGAACAGGGCCTGCCGAGTCATCATTTCGGCTATGGACTGCCTTGAGGGCAGAACAGTAAATGAGGAGATACGCGCTCTCAGGGCAGACAATAAGCTCATGAGGGAGCAGCTTGCGATAGCGCAGGCTGAGACCAGGGCGCTAAAGACGGCCTTCCTCTCAGAGAGCCGCAGAGAAACGCAGTCCGAAGCAATGGCTGAGCAGCTCCCAGCACTCATCAAAAGTGTGGTCTCGGAGATGAGAGAGGAGCTAAGGAGGGACATCTCTGTGAGCATCGGAGAGATGATGAACGTTCGTCTCGAAGATATTAGGCAACGTCTCCCCCCTGAGCCGACCCTTCGCCCTCCACTGGCAGCGCACCGGAAAGCGCCCGAAACTGCTGCCCACCCGGCAGAACCACCGGTGAGCCAGCGGCCAGCGGCGTCAGGGACGACCTTGGAGCCTGCGCCACCTGCGAAGTCTGCTGCTTCCAAGGCGCCTAAAACAAAGCGGAAGAAAAAGGCCTCCAAGGAGTCAACCCCACAGCAGTCTGCCAAGTCTGGTCAACCTGCCCGCCCTGTTCCAGCACCCCGACAACTGCAGCGACCAAATATCGCACCGTTACCACAAGCGTCGCAACCTACGACGCAGGTGCAAGCGGAGCTACAAGGGGAGGGCACATGGAGTCAGGTCGTAGGCAGGAAGGCCAAAAACAAGGCCAAGAAGACGAACTCAGCGGCAGCAACAACATCTCAGCAGGCGCCCAAACCTAAGCCGAAACCACGCAGCCACGGGCTAGTGGTCCCTCCCTCTGCTGCCGTAGTACTGGCCCTCAAGCCGGACTCGGAGGCCTCATACGCCTCCATTCTCACAAAGGCTACAACATCTTTCAGCCTAGCGGAAGTGGGGCTGGAGCACGTGAGGGTCAGAAAGACTGCCAATGGGGCCCGAATCATTGAAGTCCCCAATACAGACAATGGCAGGGCAGCCGATCGTCTGCGCGAAAAGTTGCAGGCCATCGTCGGTGAGGACGCCCGGGTTTATATGCCCGTAAAATTTGGTGGCCTTAGGGTCTCGGGCTTGATGGAATCGGTGACCCGAGAAGCCCTGGCGGCGGCAATCGCAGCAAAGGGTGGCTGCGGAGCAGAGGAAGTAAAGGTTGGCTCACTGCGTACTGCATACGATGGATCGGGGTCAACTTTGGTGAAGTGCCCCGTGGTGGCGGCGAAAAAGGTATGCGAAGGTGGGAGGCTAAACGTGGGCTGGTCCAGTGCACTAGTCCAAGCCCTGGACCGGGCACCGTTCCGGTGCTATAAATGTATGGGGACAGGGCACACCAGGGCAACGTGTCCATCTGAAACGGAGAGGGGACAACTGTGCTATAGGTGCAGTAAGCCGGGGCACAAGGCGTCGTCCTGTACGGACACACCCTTCTGTGCGGTGTGCCATCACGCCAAAAGACCAGCCGGGCACGTTATGGGGGGCCAGGCTTGCAACCCCCCAAGGACAAGAGGAAGGCAAAACCCCGTGGGGACCCTAGGGCGCAGCCAAGGACATGCCAACCAGGCTGAAGAGGGACAAACAATGGACCAATAATGTCGCTACGCCAACACGAGATCTTGCAAACAAATGCAAACCACTCCATCCGCGCCCAAGACCTCGTAATGCAGGTCATGGCGGAGTGGGGTGTAAGCGTAGCGGTGGTTGCCGAGCCGTATTGTGTCCAACCTCGGCCCAACTGGGCGGGCGCATCCGATGGGAGCGTGGCCATAATTGCTCCGGCTATCGGCGACTTCCCTCCCCTGGTAGAATTGGACAAAGGGCCTGGTTACGTAGCGGCCAACTGGCTGAATATTGTAATAGTGGGGACATACTTCTCTCCTAACCGGCCGCTTAGAGCCTTCGAGGGGCACCTGGATAACCTAGCAAGGATACTAAGAAGGGTTGCACCAAAGCCGGTGCTTCTGATGGGGGACCTCAATGCCAAGAGCGCGGCTTGGGGCTCCTCCGTTACTGACGTGAGGGGCGCAACACTCAGGGACTGGGCGGTGGTGATGGGGCTGAGCGTCGTCAACCGTGGAAGCGCCAACACCTGTGTGCGATGGCAGGGGGGGTCCATCGTTGACGTCACACTGGCGACCCCTGTTGTCGCCGACAGAATCGGTGACTGGCGCGTCATGGAGGAAGTGGAGACCCTCTCCGATCACGTCTACATCCGCATGAGGGTCTCTCCGACGCTGGCGGCCCCACTGCCTGTTAGGAGCCGGGCGGAGAAGAGCTTCCCAAGGTGGTCGCTAGCCAGTCTCGATAGCGAAGTGGCGGAGGAGGCGGCTATAATAGAGACCTGGTGTGCGGCCTTGCCGGATCATCTGGGCACTGAGGAAAGGGCAGTTTATTTCCGAGCGTCGCTTACACGAATATGCGATGCCGCAATGAAGAGATGGAAGAAACTGCCCGGCAAGCGTCAGGTCTATTGGTGGACGGAAGAGATAGCCGCCCTCCGTGTAGCTGCGAATGCTGCCAGGCGGGCATACACCCGATGCAGGCGCCGGCGACACACCAGAGAGGAGGAAGATGAGCTGCTGGACGCACTAACCGCAGCAAAGGGAGCCCTCAACGCAGCCATCGCCCAACAGAAGGACGAGGCTCGCGAGGAGTTTATCTGCACACTGGATAGGGATCCGTGGGGGCGACCGTACAAAATTGTGAAGAACAAGCTGAAGCATGCTCCCCCCATGGATTCCTTGGAACCAGAGCTTCTCGCGAGGATAGTGGAGGGTCTTTTCCCGGCGGCACCGCCCTTTGCGCCCCCTGTGATGACAGTGCCGACAGAGGATCCTGAGGAAGCGGCTGAAATCCCGGACGTGACTGATGTGGAGATCCTTGGGGCAGTCGCACGCCTCAAAGCCTGCAGGAAGGCCCCGGGCCCTGATGGGGTGCCAGGGAAAGTCATACCCATGGCAATGAAACACCTGGGGCTCAGACTGCGGGGCATCTTTGACGACTGCCTCAAAGAGGGAACATTTCCAAAATGCTGGAAAGAGGGGAGGTTGTGCCTGCTGCGGAAGGAGAGTCGTCCAGCTGACTCCCCTTCAGGATACCGCCCCATCGTCCTCCTAGACGAAACAGGCAAAATGTTCGAGCGGGTGATTGCTGGGCGCATCACGAAACATCTGGAGGACGATGGCCCGAATCTGAGCGAGATGCAGTTCGGGTTCCGCGCGGGGCGGTCAACGATCGATGCAGTGGGCGCACTGAAAAGGTTCAGTGACCTAGCCACGGAGAATGGTGAGGGGACCGTGGCAGTGTCACTGGATATTGCCAACGCTTTTGGATCCCTCCCCTACGAGGTAATTAAGGAGGCCCTTCGCTACCACCGGGTGCCTTCCTACCTGAAGGCAATCGTGGGGCACTACCTTTCAGAAAGGGTAGTGCTCTACGAAGGAGCGAATGGTCGCCTTGAGCGGAAGATGGAGTGCGGTGTTCCACAGGGGTCGGTACTAGGGCCCCTGCTCTGGAACATCGGCTTCGATTGGGCGATCCGAGGTGTACAGCTCCCCCGCACGGTAACCATTTGTTATGCTGACGATACAATGGTGGCCGTGAGGGGGAGACAATATGAGGAAACCCTAAGAAGGGCGGCGGTCGCCACAGAAATGACGGTCGGGAGGATCGGTCTCCTAGGCCTCAAAGTTGCGCTCGCAAAAACAGATGCGGTGGTCTTTGGAGGGAGGGGCTGGCGGCTGCGGGCCGATGAGACCATCCCCGTGGGAGGTGAGACGGTCCAAGTCAAGGCCCATATTAAATACCTGGGCCTGATTCTGGACCGGAGATGGGATTTCAAAGAGCATTTCTCACAAATGACTCCACGACTCGTCGGCACCGCGGCCGCGCTGGGCCGCCTCCTACCAAATGTAGGTGGCCCAAAAGCCCCATGCCGGCGCCTCTTCGCCAATGTGGTGAGGAGTATGGCACTGTACGGTGCGCCGATATGGGCAGGAAGGCTGACCGAGAGGACGAAGGCCCTCCTCCGGAGACCGCAGAGGGTGATAGCCCAAAGGATGGCCAGATGCTTCCGGACGGTGAGCTTTGCGGCGGCCTGCGCTCTTGCCGGTACCCTGCCGTGGGAGCTGGATGCTAGGCTGATGGCAGAGCGCTATGAGCAGCGGGTGGAGGCCATGATCGACGTACATCTGGCCCCAGAAGAGGTAGCCGCGAGGCGCCGTATGGCGGTCCGGCGGGAGCGAGACCGCTGGAAAGAGATCTTGGAGGAGTCCCCGTATGGCACCCGAACCACAGGGGCACTCCTCCCATCCTTGGAGGCCTGGCTGGACCGCAAGACGGGCAGCCTAACATATAGGTTGGTGCAGGTGATGACCGGGCATGGCTGCTTCGGACATTACCTGCACCAAATAGGACGGGAGCCAACACCAGCCTGTCACCATTGTGGTGACGAGGACGACACGGCCCAGCATACACTGGCAGACTGCATCAGCTGGGCCGGTGAGCGCCAAGAACTCACAGCGGTCTTAGGGACGGACGATCTCTCGCTGCACAGGGTGATTTCCGGCATGTTATCCAGCGAGAGACTGTGGGAGGCCGGGACTAGATTCTGCGAAGCCGTCCTGTCGCAGAAAGAGGCAGCGGAGCGGGAGCGCGAAGAAAGGGCTGATGCGCACCCGCTCCGGCGCAGACGAGTGGGGAGAAGGCGGTTACGATACGCTAACCGCGAACTCCCCGAGTAGGGCCGTGGACTGGGGATCCACAATAGGGCCCAACAAGTCTAAGGGAAGGGTTGAGGCGTTGCCAATCCTTCCCTCCTTTGGCGCGAGGATGCGCCCGGTGTAAATCCGGGACAGTCTGTGGACGTCACGGTAGTAATACTTGTAATCCCCGTGGCGTCCCACCAACACCAACACAGACAGAGAGGGTAACGCCGCTGGGTTTTTAGTGGGTATGCTCCCCCCCCCTCCTGGCTAGCAGGAGCAGGGTGGGAGTGAGCCCCACATAACCCCCCACCATGGGCCTTCTCCAACCCCGGGGGGTATGTGCCCCCTCGGACTCCGAGGGGGGTAAACGCATTTTCCCAGCGAGAAAAAAAAAAAAAAAAAAAAAAAAAAGGTTAGGTTAGGTTGGGGTGCGGGCTGGGTTCCTCCACGTTGGCTCGGTGTGTTGCAGTTCCCTGGGGGGCTGGGTGCCGGACTCTGTCCGGGGGGAAGGGCAACACGCTGGGCTGGTGCACCCTGGGCAACGGTTAGCAATTTCCCTTAGGGGATATTACTAGCCGGTGGCTAATACCCAGCATGGGGCGGGATATCGTAAACCCCCTTGGGGGAACGAGGGCGCCCACTCTTTACAAGTGGGTGCCGCGAGGAAGAAAACCTCTATAAAAAATAACCTGGGGTTAACCTCTTTTGAGGATTTTGAGGGGCCTTTTCCGGCCACTGAGGGTGTGTCTTTGACACGAGGGGTGGTTCTCCGTTGAGAATCATCATAGGGGGGTCTACGCCAGCCCCCCTTGAATCCCGTAACCTGCTGTGTCTTCCAACGATCCCCAGTTGAGGCGTTAATGGGGTACGGATGATACAGCAGACCGGAGGTCTTGCCTTAGCCGGCCGGACCGCGAGGAGTAAACCTCTATAAAAATCCCTAAACCCCGGCGCAGTGGTACGTGGCGTCGAGGTTCTCCTGTGGTGGCGATCGGGGCATTGTTTTTCGCGTGGACTTCTGGGGGAAACCCTAGATCTCCACGCGCAACGCAGTTTCCCGATCGGCACCCTGAGGAGTGGCTGGGTAGGTAACCCAGTCGTTAGCGGCCAATCCTGCGATACCGCCCGACCTCGCAGCGTATTAGGGCCACTTGGGTATGCGGATCTCTGCCCAAGTGGAGCTTTATTCTCCGCTACTCGTGGGAACTGTTATGGAGTCTTATAAAAATGGGGAACTGGGGGGGAACTTAGATCTTGGGGGGGAAACGGGGACTTGCGGCCAGGTCGGAGGTAGGAGTGCCGCACAGGGGGGGAAGTCCAAAACAAAAACAACAACTAGGGACTTGGGGAAGATGTCGCTTGATGGACAACCAGGGGAGGGGAGTCAGGGGGGTTCGGCGCACGAATCTTACGCCAGTGCGTCGGACGACGAGGGGAGCCTGCCCTCACTAAAAGGGTGGGGGAAGCCCGAAGGGGCCGGAGCCTCGGGCTCGAAGGGGGGCTCGAAGGAGGAGGCCACCAGAGCGGAGGGGGGTTTAAGACTGAGGCTCTGGCGCGCGCCGCTGCCCGAGCCGGACCCCCTAAGCTCGGACGATGAGGAGGGGGCAGAGCTGGGGAGAGAGAGGGAATCGGAGGGGGGACTCACGGATGTCGAGATGGTCTCTTTGCTGGGCAAGAGGCCCCATGGAGAGTCTGGGGAAGACTCCCCACCCAAAATCTCGCCCAAGGTGAGCACGGCTCGGAGGGGGAAGCCGCGCGCTAGCCACGCCGGGCCATCCCAAACTAGGGCTCGCCTCGCGGACCTCGAGGAAGAGGACGAGGCCAACGGGGGCGCACCGCCCCAAACGAAGGGGAAGGCGAAATCGTCTGGGAGGGGTAGGGAGCGCAGCCCCATAAGGGCTAAGGAGAACGAGGGTGTGCCGCAGGACCTGCTCCTGGATGAAGATCACATCCGGGCCGCACGTGAGGCGGCAAATTGCGTGAGGGTGGAGGCCGCCAAAAGCGGCCATCTTAAGGGCGAGGTGTGGGGCCGCATCAATGCGGCCTGCAGGGCCATCGGCGCAGCAATGGACGGCCTTGAGGAGCAACGTCAGGAGGACGAGCAGATGCGCGCCCTCAAGGCCGACAACAGGCGGATGCGGCAGGAGCTCGCCGTCCTACGTGAGGAGACGAAGGCGCTCAGGAGGGCCTTCTCCGAAAGGGGGACCCAACAGAACGCCCCCACTGATGTCGAACAGGGCCACACTGATGTGGTGGAGGCCCTTGCTCAATTCAAAGAGCAGCTCACGAGGGACCTACTCCTCACAGTGGGGGAGATGGTCAACGTCCGCCTGGGGGAGATCAAGAGCCTCCTCCCCCCGGCGCCGATAATCCGCCCGCCATTGGCAGCGGACAGGAGAAGGGCACTGCCCACACAGTCGGAAGCCGCCCAGCCCAGCTGCCCGACACCGGCCCCGGAGAGGGAAACCACTAGGGCTCCCAAAACCCTGGCGAAGGCGAAGGCGGGCAGAGCCCCCCAAAATACTGGCACCACGGGGGCGACCCTAATGCCCCCGGCGCGGCCCGCCCCAGCTCCTAGGGCCCCTAAGGCGAAACAGGCGAAACAGGGGAAACAGGCGACCGCCAAGCCTCAGTCCCAGCCGGGCCCCTCAGGGGTACCACAACCGAGGGCTCCCCCTCCAGCCAAGGAACGCTCATGGGTGGAGGTGACAAAGGGGGGCAAAGCCAAGAGGCCCACCCCACCCAAGCCGGCACCCCGGCAATCAGTGCCAGCCGCGAAACCCGCTGCTCCTAAGCTCGTGGCGCCGAAATCGGCAGCGGTAGTAGTCGCCCTCAAGCCAGGGGCTGAGTGCGACTACAAAACATTGATGGCGAAAGCCACGTCGCTAAAGCTGGCGGAGGTGGGGGTAGAGCACGTGCGGGTGCGGAAAACGGCGGCCGGGGCTCGCCTTATAGAGCTCCCAGGGGCCCAGAGCGGTACGGCGGCCGACGAGCTCGCCGAAAAGCTGCGAGGCTTAGTCGGGGAGGTGGCCGACGTGTACCGGCCCGTCAAAAAGGCGGAAATCCGCATAGCCGGGTTTGACGAGTCGGTCACCGAAGACCTTGTGAAGGCCAGAGTCGCCGAGAAGGGCAAGTGCCTCCCTGACCAAATAGAGGTGGGCAGGTTCCGCTGGCTGCCAAACGGCACCGGCGCCGTTATAGTGAGGAGCCCAATCACGGCGGCTAAGCTGCTGGTCGAGGGCAAGAGGCTGCTCCTGGGATGGACATCAGCCCGGGTAGAAGCCCTGGAACCGCGACCCATGCGGTGCTTCCGCTGCATGGGCATCGGTCACACCAGGGCGATGTGTCCGTCCCAGGTGGATAGGAGCGGCCTGTGCCACAGATGTGCTAAAACGGGCCACATGGCCAAGGAGTGCCCTGCGCCCACTCCTTGCTGCTCGGTGTGCCAGCAGGCCAAGCGACCAGCAAAGCATGTGATGGGGGGACCCTCGTGTACCCCCCCACACACAAGAGGTAGGGAGCCCTCCAGAACAACCCAGGAGACCCCCAGGCCGCAAGGGCCGCCGGCGACGACCAACGATGAGGGTGACGTAATGGAGCACTGATGCCAGCACAGCCTACACCGCAAACGTGGGAGGTTGTGCAGTGCAACGCTAACCACTCCGCCCGCGCACAGGATCTACTGTGCCAACACATGGCGGAGTGGGGCATCAGTGCTGCTGTTGTGTCGGAGCCCTACCTCGTCTCCCCCGAACCCAACTGGGTTGGAGACAGCGACGGCCTGGTGGCGGTGGTCGTCCCAGCGATGGGCGGCCACCCGCCAATCACAAAGGTGGCAACTGCTCAAGGCTACGCAGCGGTCAAATGGGGAGAAACACTGCTGGTCGGTGTGTACTTCTCCCCCAACAGACCGCTGTTCGCCTTCGAGCAGTTCCTGGAGGGCCTGGGGAGGGTCATCGGAGCTGCCGCGCCGTCTCCGATCCTGCTCTTGGGGGATCTCAACGCCAAATGTGCGGCGTGGGGCTCCCCCGTCACGGACCCGCGAGGGGAAGCTCTCAGGGACTGGGCGGCTGGTTTGGGGCTGGTTGTCCTAAACCGGGGCACAGCCAATACCTGCGTGCGCCGGCAGGGGGGCTCGATCGTGGACGTCTCGTTCGCGACCCCTGCCCTAGCCGCACGCGTCTCCGACTGGCGTGTCCTGGAGGACGTGGAGACCCTCTCGGATCACCTGTACATCAGGATGAGGGTCTCCAACCAGAGGCGGGCCCAGTCACCTGGTCCCGCAGGAAGAGGGGGGCGGAGCACATTCCCCAAGTGGGCTCTTGGCAGTCTCGACCGCGACGCGGTAGAAGAGGCTGCCCTAATAGAGGAGCGGTGGGGTCGCCCCCCGGACCAGGGTCCGGACGTGGAGGTGAGGGCGCGGCAGTTTCGGGCGTCGCTACACGCGGTCTGCGACGCGAGCATGAGGCGGGCGGGAAAGCCGCCGGCCAAGAAGCGGGTGTATTGGTGGTCCGACGAGGTTGGGGCCCTACGTCGGACCTGCAATGCGGCACGAAGGGAATACACCCGATGCCGGCGGCGAAGGCACACCCCAGAGGAAGAGGAGCTCCTGCACAGGGCCTTAAGGGAGGCGGCGGAGGCCCTGTGCATCGCCATCGCGAGAGCCAAGGACGCCGCGCACGAGGCGTTCTTGGACACTCTCAACAGGGATCCATGGGGGAGGCCCTACAAGGTGGTGCGCAATAAGATGCGCAACGGGCCCACCATGGATTCCCTGGAACCGGAGCTCCTCACAAGGGTGGTGGAGGGTTTGTTTCCGCCCGCGGAGGGAGGGTTTGTTCCCCCGGCCATGGGCCCGCCGGAGGAACCAGAAGGAGAGGTGGAGGTGACGCCGATCACGGACGCCGATGTCACCTGGGCGGTGCACCGTCTGAGGGCCTGCAAGAAGGCCCCGGGCCCGGACGGTGTAGTATGGTATTAGATAACTATCAGTAACAATAGTTTACTGTAACATAAACGCATATTGCTTGTGTCAGCGTTAACCCCAATTGTATTAGCTATAAATATAATAAGATCTTTGATTAAATCTCTTCGATCTGACTCATACTTGTGGTGTCATTTATACTCGCCGTCCCGCTGATACCCAACCTTAAACTCCTATTATTACATGGCGACCTTGCCTTGAAACGGACCAGGAATCACCGATCACCAGACGACGAACCAGCCAGCAGCAACTCCAATCATCAGAAGGAAATATCACCAAACTTAACAGCGTCATGGAAGCCAGAATCAATATCACCGTGGAGGGAGTAGCGGTCGAGATAGTCGGCCCCATCGGGATAATGGAGAGTCTGCGGATAACCGTGGGACCAACGGGGGGAAGGACGGTCCATAGGACCGCGAATGTGTGTCTGACGGCCGCGACACCCTTACGCCTAGCCGACCACCAAACGGAACAGCAACCAGGAGACCATCACACGGAACACCTCGACTCACCACCAGCACAGCAGCAAGTGTCACCAGTGAGGCCCACAGCGAGGGTCGCACCCCAGCCCCACCGACCGACCCAGAGTAGGATAGCGCCACCAACGGAGACGCCGCTGGTCAGGGCGTACAGGATGGCCAGAAGGGCGGCCCCTGAAACAAGCGAAGAGCGACCGGCGGACCAAGCTCCGGCGTACGTGCCGCTTCGCCGGCCCTGGAGTGTCGCAGAACGGCCAACCACAGGACGAGGATGGCACCGGAGGCACCACCCAACCACGAAGTTATAGGTTGTTTTATTTAATTTTAATTTTGTTTTTTTTTTTTTTACTTAATCGCTATCAGAATAATTTTAATTTTAACGGGTTAACGCTAATGCTTTAAAACATAAATTCATTTTTATTTCGTTTCGAAAAGTTATAAAATCATAATTGTTACCAGTGTCACTTAACCCAATTTTAGTATTCACAAATAAGTTGCGAAACGCTCGCGCACGAGCGGAGGCCTACCGCGAGCGTAAGCGAAATCTTAAGTGGGTCGTGCGTATTCGCCGCCTTCTAGTAAATTTTAATTATTGGTGAATGTAATTTGATATTCACACTTAGAATTTTTAACGTGACTTTAATAAACTTCAGTTAGTTAATTAGGCTGATCACCTAATAATCTACTGAAAGTTAACTAATTGATTAAAAATTAAATTAATATTTAATAACTTTGCATATACATAGAGTTGATTTTTAAAATAATATATTTTTTATATATTCTCTCAACACTTAGGTATGGAACGGTACATCTAATATACCCATATTAGGGATTTAGGGCACTAGTCCTTTAATTTGAACATGGTGTTTGGACTACCGTGCCCTCCGTGTGAATTATTGGAGACTTATTATGTCTTAATGAATTTGTGTCCCTAACTACAGGCACACCAAGAGTTGGGTGACCTGATATGCCGCGTTGTTGTAGGGTGACCATGCCCTTGATTTAAGGAGTTTTTTTTAAGGGGGCGCACAGAGGCGCAGCCCAGATATTTTGTAGGGTGACCATGCCCTGGGTGATAATTCCCATTTATGATATTTTTAGGAGCACGGCTCCAATTAAAGGCATTAGATTAGTAATTAAATATACCGTTCCCGTAATACCGTGATAATATTGATAATTTTTTTAAAAGAATGAATTAAAAAGGGAATAAATATAATTATGTTTGAGAGAGAGAATATTTCATTAAATGCAATTGAAAACATATGGGTCGTCTAACAGTTATTTTCTGAAATAAAATTTAGTATAACTTCATTTACGGGCAGTGACACTAGGAAATATTTCAAGGGGAATATACTTCTTAAAATTTGTTTTTTTTTATTATTGTGTAAACTTACTATAAGTAAAGTACATTAAACAGTTATTCCCCTCAATTAAAATCAAGATTTTAGCACATTGTAAGCAAGTAACATGCGTTTGATTTTTTTTTTTCTTTTTCCGCCTCTAGTACCCCGGGGGTGAAGGGAACTTACGGGGGAGGTGTAGTATGGTATTAGATAACTATCAGTAACAATAGTTTACTGTAACATAAACGCATATTGCTTGTGTCAGCGTTAACCCCAATTGTATTAGCTATAAATATAATAAGATCTTTGATTAAATCTCTTCGATCTGACTCATACTTGTGGTGTCATTTATACTCGCCGTCCCGCTGATACCCAACCTTAAACTCCTATTATTACAACGGTGTGCATGGGAGAGTCCTCCCGATAGCGATGGCCCACCTCGGAAACCGCCTCAAGGACCTGTACAACGAGTGTCTTGAGGTGGGGCGGTTTCCGGGCTGCTGGAAGGAGGGGAGGTTGTGCCTCCTTCGTAAAGCAGCCCGTCCAGCAGACTCTCCATCGGGGTGGAGACCCATAGTTCTGCTGGACGAGGTGGGGAAGATGCTGGAGCGGATCCTAGCGTCCAGGATCCTCCAGCATCTGGAGGACACGGGTCCCGACGTGTCAGACCGCCAGTTCGGATTCCGAGTGGGGCGGTCCACCATCGACGCGATCGGGACCCTGAGAGGGTTCTCGGAGTACGCGGAGGGAAGAAGAGAGGGAGTAGTGGCGGTGTCCTTGGACATCGCCAACGCGTTTGGTTCCCTCCCGTACTCCGTGATAGGGGAGGCACTCCGATATCATGGAGTGCCCCCGTACCTGCGGCGCATCGTAGAGCACTACCTGACGGACCGGGTAGTGCTCTACGAAGATAGGGGAGGGCAGAGGAGGACGCGGCCCATGGCATGTGGCGTACCCCAGGGTTCCGTGTTGGGGCCCTTGTTGTGGAACCTGGGGTACGATTGGGCCATACGCGACGTCCTCCTCCCCCGGATGGCTGTCATCTGCTATGCAGATGACACCATGGTGGCCGTCCGGGGGCAGGGGTTGGGGGAAACCCTGCGGAGAGCAGAGGTGGCGGCGGACCTCATAGTCGCCAGGATCAGGTTGCTGGGCCTGAAGGTGTCCCTCCCAAAGACGGAAGGAATAATCTTTGGGGGGAGGGGGAGGGCCTGGCGACCTCCCGCAGGGTGCTCCCTCAACGTAAGCGGGGAGGCGGTCCAGGTGAGGCCGCATATCAAATACCTGGGCCTCACCTTGGACCGCAGGTGGACATTCGGGGAGCATTTCCGCCAGATTGCTCCCCGAATAGTGGCGACGGCCTCGGCCCTGGGCCGGCTGCTGCCCAACGTGGGAGGGCCATCGAACGCGTGCCGCCGTCTCTATGCCGGTGTCACCCGGAGCATGGCCCTGTACGGGTGCCCGATATGGGCGGACCGGCTGACGGCGGCAAACAAAGCCCTGCTACGGAGGCCACAAAGGGTGGTGGCCCTACGTATATGCAGGGCATACGTGACGGTGGCCGGGGCAGCAGCGTGCGCCTTGGCTGGGACTCCCCCTTGGGAGTTGGACGCGGAATCCCTAGCCGAGGCGCACCGGGAGAGGGCTAGGAGCAGGGCCACTGGGGTGTACCCTGCTCCTGAGGAGGTGAGGGCCGCCCGCAGCCAAACCGAGCGAAGGCTGCGGGAGAGGTGGAAGAACGACCTCGAGGACGCCCCCTATGGCCACCGCACCATAGGGGCCCTCCTCGGGTCGTTCGATGAGTGGTTGGAGAGGCGCCACGGCAAGCTCGGGTTCCGGATGACGCAGGTAATGACCGGACATGGCTGTTTCGGTCATTACCTGCATCGTATTGGGAGGGAGCCCGGGCCCGCTTGCCATGAGTGCGGCGCCGATGACGACACGGCCCAGCACACGCTTGCGGAATGTGTGCACTGGGCCGACGAGCGCCGCACGCTTGTGGCGTCTCTCGGAGTGGGTGATCTCTCGCTGCACAGCGTCGTGGCGGCCATGCTGAGCAGCGAGAGATCCTGGGAGGCGGTGGCCTCCTTCTGCGAATCAGTTATTTCGCAGAAGGAGGCCGCGGAGCGGGAGCGCGAAGAGAGGGTGGATGCGCTCCCGATCCGGCGTAGACGGAGGGGTCGAGCACGTGGGCGGTTCATAAACCGCATGCTCCCCCAGTAGGGCCGCGGGTTGGGGAACCCGCATTGCACGGCCCTACACGTCTGGGGGGGAGGCCAAGCGTTTCTGGCCTTCCCCTCCTTTGGCGCGGGTGCCCTGGCGTAGGTTAGCCAGGGCCGCCGGGGGGCGTCATGGTTGCACAGTGTGATCCCAGGACGCCCCTGTACAACGGCAGGGAGAGGGAAACGCCGCTGTGGGTTTTAGTGGGTATACTCCTCCCCCCCTCTGCTTTCAGAGGGGTGTGAGAGGAGGAGGGAGTCCCACATAACCCCCCACCAAGCGCCCTGCAGGACACATCATGACTGGGTTGTCTTGCTCACCCCCAGCCACCAGAGGTGTTGAGGTCCCCGCAAGGGCCCAGACGACTGCCACAGCGGCCCAGGCGACCCCAGCAGCGGCCGAAAACATCCAGGAGGGACAGCCAATGGACAGCTAATGCCAGCACAACCAGATCAGGACTTGGAGGTTGTGCAATGTAATCTCAACCACTCCACCCGTGCTCAGGACTTGCTCATGCAGGCAATGGCGGAGTGGGAGATTAGCATCGCAGTGGTAGCGGAGCCATATGCTGTCCTACCCCGGCCCAACTGGGTAGGAGCTGCAGACGGCAGCGTGGCACTAGTCACACGGGCGACGGGAGGCACTCCCCTTGTAGGAACCGAGAAGGGGCCGGGCTACGCAGCGGCCAAATGGGGGAATATCATTGTAGTTGGGGTTTACTTCTCCCCCAACAAGCCGCTAGTAGCCTTTGAGCGGTTCCTGCAGGGGCTGGAAGGGGTGCTGCGGCGTGCCGCTCCGGCGCAACTGATGGTCCTAGGCGACTTTAACGCCAAGAGCACGGCATGGGGCTGCCCGAGCACGGACCCCCGAGGGGCGACCCTTAGGGACTGGGCGGTCAGGCTGGACCTGACTATCCTAAACCGGGGCAACGCCAACACATGCGTACGCCGGCAGGGGGGATCCATCGTGGATGTCTCCTTCGCAACCCCCACGGCGGCGGCGCGAGTATCGTGTTGGCGCGTCCTGGAGGACGTCGAGACCCTCTCCGATCACTTATACATCCGGATGAGGGTCTCACCGACAGGCGGGTCCAATGTGACCGGCGCGGGCAGAACGGGCGGCAATTTCCCCAGGTGGTCGCTTGCTGGCCTCGACAGGGAGATGGTCGATGAGGCGGCCATGGTGGAGGCCTGGTGTGCACCTCCGCCGATGGCCCTGGGAGTGGAGGAACGGGCCGTTCGCTTTCGCGCATCACTCACAAGAGTGTGTGATGCGGCAATGCCCCGCGCGAAGCGACTGCCCGCAAAGAAAGAGGTCTACTGGTGGTCTGCGGAGATCTCGGCCCTCCGGGCTACCAACAATGCGGCCCGCCGAGCATATGGCCACTGCAGGCGCAGGCGGCACACTGCAGAGGAGGAGGAGGCTCTCCATGCAGCCCTCCATGAGGCGAAGGAGGCCCTCAAGGCGGCCATAGCGCGGCGCAAGGACGAGGCGCGGGAGGAGTTCCTGGTCACGCTGGATAGGGATCCTTGGGGGCGGCCGTACAAGCTTGTACGGGACAAGCTGAAACACGCCCCTCCCATGGACTCTCTTGAGCCGGAACTCCTCGGGAGAATAATTGAGGGCCTCTTCCCGCAAGCGCCGCCGGACTTTACTGCCCCTGCCATGGCTGCCCCAGAGGAAGAGCCAGAGGGCCCCTTCAACCCTCCGCCAATAAGAGACGCGGAGCTGGTCGTCGCAATTGACCGCCTGCGTGGTTGCCGCAAGGCCCCAGGCCCAGACGGGGTACCCGGAAGGATCCTCCCGGCGGCGTTGAAGCACCTTGGGGTACGCCTCCGAGACCTCTTCGACGACTGTTTGAAGGAGGGGATCTTTCCGGGCTGTTGGAAAGAGGGCAGGCTGTGCCTCCTAAGAAAGGAGTCACGCCCCGCGGATTCTCCTTCAGGGTATCGTCCCATCGTCCTGCTGGATGAGGTCGGGAAAATCTTTGAAAGGATCCTGGCCTCCCGCATTATCCGGCACTTAGAGGACACGGGCCCGGACATCAGCGACCGGCAGTTCGGGTTCCGGGTGGGACGGTCTACCATGGACGCCATTAGTTCCTTGGGGGAGTTCAGGGAGTACGCGGCCAGTAGAAGAGAGGGCGTCGTGGCGGTGTCCCTGGACATCGCCAACGCCTTTGGCAGCCTGCCCTACGAGGTCATCAAGGAGGCACTCCGTTACCATGGAGTGCCCCCGTACATCAGGCGGGTGGTGGGGCACTACCTGTCTGGCAGGGTAGTGCTCTATCAAATGGGGGGAACACGGCGAGCGCAGGAAATGATGTGCGGCGTTCCACAGGGGTCTGTGCTTGGGCCACTCCTGTGGAACGTCGGATACGACTGGGCTATTCGCGGAGCCCAAATCCCTCGCATGGTCACCGTCTGCTACGCAGATGACACTCTAGTGGCCGTGCGAGGGCAACAGCTCGAAGAGACCCTGAGGAGGGCCGCTGTCGCGACCGACCTAACAGTCGGCCGCATTCAACTTCTCGGGCTGAAGGTGGCGCTCAGCAAGACCGAGGCCATAGTGCTTGGGGGCCGGGGCTGGCGTTTGCGCCCCGATACCGCGATCCCGGTGGGAGGAGAGTCGATCCAGGTCAAGCCCCACCTTAAATATCTGGGACTTGTCCTGGATCGAAAGTGGAGCTTCGAGGAGCACTTCACGAGGCTGGCTCCCCGACTTGTGGGTGCGGCAGCGGCCCTGGGCCGACTGCTGCCTAACATCGGAGGCCCAAAAGCCCCATGCCGGCGCCTGTTCGCAGGAGTGATCAAGAGCATGGCGCTCTACGGGGCCCCAATCTGGGCCGACAGACTGTCGCGAAAAAACAGGGCCCTCCTGCGGCGCCCACAGAAGACCATCGCCCTAAGGGCAATAAGAGGCTACTCAACCGTGTCCCATGCGGCGGCGTGCCTCCTCGCCGGTACCCCACCCTGGGAGCTAGACGCCCGGGTGCTGGCGGAGAGGTACAAGATGAAAGTGGAGGAAAGGGCACGGGGAGTTCACCCAGCCCCCGAAGAGGTGGAGCGCGCGCGTCGTATGGCGGAAGAGCGCATGAGGGACCGGTGGAAGAACGACCTGGAGGACTCCCCCTATGGAAACCGCACCATAGGGGCACTCCTCCCGTCGTTCGACCTCTGGTTAAAGAGGGAAAAAGGGGCCCTTACATATCGGCTCACGCAGGTACTGACCGGGCACGGGTGCTTCGGTCACTACCTGCACAAGATAGGAAGGGAGCCAGGGCCCCAATGCCACGAGTGCGGGGAGCCCGACGACGTGGCCCAGCACACGGTTGCGGTGTGCCCACAATGGGCAGAAGAACGCCGCACATTGGTGGCGACGCTCAACACGGGCGACCTCTCGCTGAACAGCATCGTGTCCGCCATGCTGAGCAGCGAGAGGAAATGGGAGGCAGTGGCCTCCTTCTGCGAGAGCGTTATTTCGCAAAAGGAGGCCAAGGAGCGGGAGCGCGAAGACAGTGCTGTTGCGCACCCGCTCCGGCGCAGGCGGAGGGGGAGACGGCGTCTGCAGTACATGCAGGCCGCTGTAGTCTGATACCCCCCTCAGTAGGGCCAGTGGGCTGGGGACCCACACTGCACGGCCCTACACGCCTGGGGGGAGGGTCATGGCGTTCCTGACCCTCCCCTCCTTTGGCGCGGGGCTCCGGCGCATAACGAGCCGGGGCGGCCGGGGGGTGTTCTGGATAGACGTGCTCGCGATCCCTAAACACCCCCAAAACGGCAACGAGGAAGACGCCGCAGTGGTTTTAGTGGGTAGGCTCCTCACTCGGAGGAGAGAGCCCCACATAACCCCCCACCCAACATCTGGCTTCCCCAAGCCCGGGGGGTACGCGTAACGCGTTTCCACTGCGTTAAAAAAAAAAAAAAAAAAAAAAAAAAAGGTTAGGTTCCCCCCCGAAGCTTTTTGAGCGTGTGCTCGCTGCACGTCTCGTCAACAGCATGGACCCGGGCCTGAGTGAGTGGCAATACGGGTTCCGGCATGGGCGCTCTACGATAGACGCCATAGCTCGGGTCAGGCATCTGGCAGAGGAGGAGGTTTCACGGGGTGGGGTGGTGTTGGCGGTGTCATTGGACATTTCAAATGCCTTCAACACCCTGCCTTGGGAAACCATCAGGGCGGCGCTGAGATACCACAATGTGCCGGCATATTTGCAGCGGGTCATTGCGGAGTACTTCGCTGGGAGGGTGGTGGTTTACCCGGTGAAGGATGGCTGGGGAAGAAGAGCTATGACGTGCGGTGTTCCACAGGGCTCGGTCTTAGGGCCGCTCCTGTGGAACATCGGTTACGACTGGGTGTTGCGCGGAGCCAACTTGCGAGGGGTCAGCGTCACCTGTTTCGCTGATGACACTCTCGTGTCGGCCCGTGGCAGGACGCACCGGGAGGCTGTCGATCTGGCCTCATCCGGGGTGGCGCAGGTGGTGCACCGTATTCGTGCGTTGGGCTTGGAGGTGGCTCTTCACAAGTCTGAAGCACTGGCTTTCCATGGGCCTCGGAATGCGCCTCCGCCGAGAACATCCATAACGGTGGGAGGTGCTACCATTGCCGTCGGGTCGACAATGAAGTACCTGGGACTTGTCCTCGACGGCAGATGGAGGTTTGAAGAGCACTTCCGGCGGTTGACGCCAAAATTAGTGGCTGTGGCCGGGGCGCTGGGGCGTATTCTTCCCAATGTGGGAGGGCCCGGCGGGGTGTGCCGACGCCTTTACATGGGGGTGGTACGCTCGATGGCGCTCTATGGGGCGCCAATATGGGCGGACGCCCTGGGCCCTCGAAATGTGGCCCTGCTGCGGCGCCCGCAGCGGGCCATGGCGCTCAGAGCGGCTCGTGCGTACCGAACGGTGTCGTACAACGCAGCTTGTCTGATAGCCGGCAGTCCGCCATGGGATTTAGAAGCGGAGTTACTCTCGGAGGTGTACTGGCGGCTGGCGGCGGCGAGAGCGGCGGGGAACTACCCGCATCCGCTGGAGGTTCGGCAGTGGCGGGACCAGGGCCGTGATGGGTTGTTCCGGCAGTGGTCGGAGAGACTAGGAGTCCCCGGGGCTAGCCGGGAATTGGTGACTGCTGTCCGGCCTGTTCTCAGGCAGTGGGTTGACCGCAGGCACGGTGCGCCTACTTTCCGTCTCACACAGCTGCTAACCGGGCACGGATGCTTTGGAAAGTATCTGTGTGAGGTGGTTAGCAGGGAGGAGACGACGGCATGCCACCATTGTGGCGGTGGGGCCGTGGACACGGCCCAGCATACTCGCGCTGAGTGCCCTGCGTGGGCGGAGCCGCGCGCAGCCATGTCCACGGTAGTGGGAGGAGATCTCTCGCTGCCGGCCTTGGTTAGCGGGATGGCCGACAGTGAGGAGATCTGGGTTGCGGTTGCGGCCTTTAGTGAGGCCGTGATGTCGCTGAAGGAGGCGGCTGAGCGGGAGCGGGAAGAGAACGCTGCTGCCCCCCCGCAACGTCGTAGGAGACCGGGCCGGCGGCGATTGGCCTATGCGGGCCGCATGCTGCCGCCCTAAATGAGGACCTGCGGGTGGTGGGCCGGGAGCTCCACCACCTGCGCCAGGAGGTCCTTAGCTGAAGGGCCCCCAGTGTTCCGGGGTGCCTGAAGCGGAGTAGGCTGCGATTGCCTGAGTAGTTGGGCCTGGAAGGGCAACGCTGACGGGGAACCGGTGGTAGCAATAGCGTTCCCGGAACCCCGTCCAAAAGCGAGCGGCGGAACACCCCAGGAGTTTTAGTCCGTGGAAATCGGACATACCCTCTCAGCTTCTCCCGGGCTGAGGGGGATCCGTTACGGATTTCTCCTGGGTCAACAAAAAAAAAAAAAAAAAAAAAAAAAGGTTCCCCCCCGAAGTGCTGCCACCTTGCCGTGGTGGGGGGGCTTGTGTGTCTCAATGATCCTCGGGGCTACGCCGGACAGGGCTACCCATACCGGACAGGCCTGGGGGGAGAGACCAGACAAAGAGCGGCACACGACGGTTCTCCTCGCGTCCCTCTGACTGCAGCAGAGGGCGCAGGGGAAGAACAGGGTGAGCGGACCTGGCGCGACGCCAGGCACCCGCGACGGAGGCACACACGGTGGTGGTGCGCGTGCACCGTGTTTGCAGGAGCCCTAATATTGGGCAGCGGCCGCCTTCGAGCGGCGTGGGACGGCGGGCCTTCAAGGCTCGCGGCGCGACGGGTCTGGCAGTTGCAGTCATGCGACTGCTGGGTGAGTTTTGGCTCCCCGTCGGGCAACCCGTAACCTGCACTGAGCTGGCCGGGGGTGCTGCTCACTGAGAGTAGCACCGCGTGGAAGAAAACCACTATAAAAATTACCCCAATCCCAAGGTGAGCGATCGTGCCGATGGGATGCGTGGCTGGAGGGAGTCCAGTGCCGAGCGTGCAGGGGACCCTCACCCCTCAAAAAAGAGAACGATGGGAGACAACAGCAGCTTTAAAATTCTCCGGGCGGGTACCCAATCCCGTTCACTCGCTTCGGCGGGTGAGAGCCCCGTCGTATACGGAGGGGGCAAAAGCTGCTTCGTGGGCCGGCAGGGCGCCGGTCCTCGTGAACACGATCATGGCTATGAACAAACGGACTTCGATTACGCAAGCGATATGGATATTTTGCGGATGAGGGGAGGGAACTCTGAGGACGAGGAGGAAAGGGTCTTTCTTCCGCGAAGCTCCTTGGCGCGTTCGCCCGTGCAGGGGCCTGTCCCTGCACGGGCGAACGTGTCACAGCACAGTCAATGTGTGGACTATCCAAGCCCACGCATTGACCTCAGCTTGCCCGAGCTGCAGATTCCTCCGTCTGGTGGGGTTGACGTCCTAACAGCGGCAAGAGACAGGCAGGGCCGCTTTATACGGCGTGCGCCAGGTGCAACTCCGAGCACCGCCACAGAAGTAGGGGCAAGACAGGAGGAGCCACGCGCACTACTGGCGCTTGAGGGAGGCCGTGAGGCCAGGTTCGAGAGGGTTGCCAAAGTCCTCCTGACCCGAATAGACCCAGGGATTCTAGCGGGAAGTGGGGGTGACTCGGACGGCACCATGTACACGGTGCGGTCCAGCCCGTCGCCGGTGACTTCCCCCCCCTCTAGTCGCCATGGGAGCCCGACCACGGAACGTCAAGGAACCCACGAGGAGGGGAAGGCTCCAACGGGCAACCCCAAAAACCGGGGAAAGGGAAAGGGGAAGGCGCGACGGATGCCGACCCCACTCAAACCCGCGGGCCTAGTGCCAATTTCGGACGAGGGTGAAGAGTACGGTAGGCTGTGGCAGGACCGGCCAGAAAAAAGACCTCGACCATCCGACTCGGATTCTTTGCCAGGCTCCAGCGGAGATGAGGGGCGCCGTTCAACCGGCAGCGGGGGCTCATCCCAAGCCTCTAAACGCCGGGGCCGCCCCCCCACGACTGGGAATTACATGGGCATGGCTAAGGCAAGAGAAGCTTATAACCGTGCCCTCCGGGAAGAGGCTCGCCTCGAGGCGGAGAAAGAGCTGGAACGAATGGAAATCCGAACGCGGCAAGGGTTCCGCAAAGACACCATTCCTCGGCCTGGGGCGAACCCCGAAGAAGAGCCCGGCATGCGGGACCTGAGACGACAGGTCGCGGATAGTGTGGCTGTCATCGAAAGGGTGGCAGCCACATCAAAGAACCTGAAGGGCCCGTACATCCGCCGCCTAAAAGACGCCTCGTCGGCAATCGCGGATGCGTTTGCTGAACTCAGCCAACGCACAGCCACCGAGGAAACGACGCGGCTTCAGGCCGACAACGACCGGCTGAGGGGGGAGATGGCCAGTCTCCGGAAAGAAATGGCCGAAATTAAGACCCAAATGGAGGCGATGCGTCAGCAGGGCAGTGCTGCATCCTCCCTACCCGGACAGGATAGGAGTTCGAAGACGGTGGCCGAACAGAGCAAAACCTCGGCGCCTCTGACGAAGGAGATCTGTCGCGTGGTCATGGCCCAGGTGACGTCGTACCTGGACGCCCACATGACCACAATCCAAGACAGACTCCTCCCTCCGTCCGGCGGAGAGACTACTGAGAAAGAAAAAAGGCACGCGGGCGCTTCCTCGAAGGCCCTGGCCCCGCCTATGGTGCCTGCAAAGGGACCTTCCTCCTCAGGCTCTGTGGGGAGGAAGAAGAAGAAGAAGCCCCGGAAGGGAAGCTCCGCCCAGGAAATCCCGGCCCCGGTAATGCCAGGCTCCGCCGCTGCTGCGCTGGCGCCTGCACCTGCCACGTCAACCTGGTCCGAGGTAGTAAAGAAGGGGAAGAAGGGGAAGCCCAGGGGCGCAAAAAAGGAGGTGAGCCCGAATACGACCAAGGCTCCACCAAAGAAAGCCCGGAAGCTTCGCCTTCCCAATTCATCAGCGGTGGTGCTGACACTGATACCCCAGGCCGATAGCAGCACGAGCTACGCCGCCGTACTCAGCGAGGCTAAAAGCAAGGTCGACATTGACTCGATGGGGATCGCGGGTGTTCGGATCCGAAGGACCGCCACGGATGCCCGCGCCTTCGAGATCCCTGGAGCGGCGAGCGGCCAAAAGGCAGATGATCTGGCCGCCAAACTGCGGGAGGTGCTGGACCCTGCCCTGGTCCGTATATCTAGGCCCACCAAATGCGCGGAGATGCGCATCTCGGGCCTGGACGACTCCGTACTTTCCTCGGAAGTGGTGGCGGCGGTAGCAAAGGAAGGTGGCTGCGCAGAGGAGGACATCAAGTCCGGGGAGGTCACGCTCGGCCCTTCGGGGCTGGGTACGGTGTGGCTGCGGTGTCCTATCGCAGCTGCCAAAAAGGTGGCGCAGGGCGGACGGGTCCGCGTGGGGTGGGTGTCGGCGCAGGTCAGACTGCTCGACAGTCGGCCCACGCGATGCTTCCGATGCTTGGAAGTGGGACACGTGCGTGCCAAGTGCAAGTCGGAGGTGGATCGGAGCCTTTTATGTTACCGGTGCAGTGGGACGGGCCATATCGCGCGTGACTGCAATGCCACCGCGCATTGCTCATTGTGCGCCGCTGCGGGCATCCGTGCAGACCATAGGGTGGGAAGCAAAACATGCAACCCACCCAAACGGAAGAAAACTGCTGCAGGTGGCCCCGGAGCCTCTACGCAGCCAAGTCCCCCACGAAGGCCTGAGCCTGGGGTCGAGGAGGATCGGACAGCCAATGGCTAGGAATGGCCGTCCGGTATCTGCAGGCGAATATCAACCATTCCGCCAGAGCTCAAGACCTCCTGCTCCAAAGCATGGCGGAGTGGTTGATACATGTCGCGGTGGTGGCAGAGCCCTACTCTGTGCCCCCGAGGGACAACTGGGCTGGTGACAGGGATGGCCTAGTAGCGGTTGTCACGCAGGCCCAAGCTAATGCGCCGCGTCACCAAAACGTCACCAGAGGCCACGGCTTTGTCGCCACACTATTAGGAGACACGATGGTGGTCGGGGCGTATTTCTCGCCAAACAGGAGATTAGCCGAGTTCGAGTCATTCCTGGACGAGGTGGGCTCTCTGATCGGCAGCAGTCGCCCGGGGCTGGTGCTCGTCGCGGGAGATTTTAATGCCAAGTCCACGACATGGGGATCCCCAGCGACGGACGCGAGAGGGCAGGCCATGGAAGAATGGGCGGTCGAAGTGGGGTTGCAGATCCTCAACAGGGGGTCGACACACACGTGCGTGCGACAGCGGGGCGGGTCAATTGTGGATCTAACAATGGCCAGTCCTGCTCTCGCACGGCGCGTAATGGGGTGGGGAGTGAGGGTAGACGTGGAGACGCTGTCGGATCATCGCTACATTCGATTCGATGTCTCCACGTTCCCTGACACTCCAAGGGGTGTCGGTCGACCCACTGCGGGGGAAGGGCCGCGCTGGAAACTGCGCAAACTCGACCGAGAAATGGCCAAAGAGGCAGCGATTGTCGAGGGGTGGCAGGCCGGGCCTAGGCCCATCGGTGAAGTTGACGCCGAGGCGGAGCGACAGGTTGCTGCTCTCCAGCGCATATGCGATTCAGCAATGCCCCGAGCAAAGGCGACTCCGCCGCGGCGCCGACTTTACTGGTGGCGCGAGGAGCTTCGTGAGGCACGAAGCGGATGCACAGCTGCGCGCCGCCAATACACCAGGAGCAGACGGAGAAGGATACGCGATCCGGCCAGGGAGGATGAGCTCTACGCCGCCTACCGAGCCAAATGCCACGCCCTGCAGGCAGGCATCGCGCAGGCTAGGGAAGCGGCGTGGAAGGAGTGGCTAGAGACGCTGGACCGGGACCCATGGGGACGCCCTTACAAAACTGTAAGGGCAAAACTCCGGCCTTGGGCCCCTCCGCTAACCAGCAGCCTTGAGCCGGACCTCTTAGGACGAATCCTTACTGGTCTGTTCCCTGAAAGAGGTGTATGGCATCCGCCAGCGATGGGTGGGAACGCTACCAGTACTGCGGTGGAGGAGGACATACCTCCTGTCACAGAGGGGGAACTCGGGGCAGCGGTGTTAAGGCTCCGGCTGAAAAACAGCGCCCCCGGACTTGACGGTGTGCCCGGACGTGTCGTGGTGCTCGCGCTTGGTGAGCTGGAGGAGAGAGTGAGGGCCCTTTTCCACGCATGTCTCCAACAAGGTCGGTTCCCGCGAAGCTGGAAGACCGGTAAGCTCGTCCTTCTTCAGAAGGACGGGCGCCCGGCTGAGTCGCCGTCGGCCTATCGCCCCATAGTCTTGCTCGACGAGATGGGAAAGCTCCTTGAGCGAGTGCTCGCGGCCCGTCTCGTCAGACACCTCGGGGAGGTAGGACCCAACTTGCACGAGTGCCAGTACGGCTTTCGGCGGGAAAGGTCGACCATTGATGCCATAGCGCGGTTGAGGGTCCTCGCCGATAGGGCAGTCTCACAGGGTGGAGTGCTGTTGGCAGTGTCGCTAGACATAGCGAATGCCTTCAACACTTTGCCCTTTGAGACTGTCAAGGAGGCACTGAAGTACCACGGTGTGCCCCACTATCTCAGAATAGTAGTCGAGGACTACTTCAGAGACCGGGCCATCACATACCCGACTCAAGCTGGATGGGCAAGCAGGACGGTCACGTGCGGTGTCCCACAGGGGTCAGTCCTCGGACCACTCCTGTGGAACATCGGGTACGACTGGGTGCTTCGCGGTACCAACCTGCGGGGCGTCAACGTACTGTGTTACGCTGACGACACTCTCGTCACCGCAAAGGGGAGCACCCACAGGCAGGCCGTCCTGCTCGGCACAGCAGGGGTAGCTCACGTGGTGAGTCGCATAAGGGCCTTGGGACTCGAAGTGGCCCTCAACAAGTCCGAGGCTCTCTGTTTTCACGGGCCTCGAAACGCGCCGCCTCCTGGGCTGGAAATAGTGGTCGGAGGAACCTCCATCGCCGTCGAGTCGACGATGCGGTACCTAGGCATTGTCCTCGACGGTCGGTGGAGCTTCACTGAGCACTTTGCGCGGAAGGCGCCAAAATTGCTGGCCGCAGCTGGAGCACTCGGGGGACTGCTCCCGAACACCGGAGGACCGGGCAGCACATGCCGCCGCCTTTATCAGGGTGTTGTGCGCTCCATGGCACTCTATGGGGCCCCAATATGGGCAGAATCCCTGAACGCTCGGAACGTGGCCCTGTTGCGCAGACCCCAACGGGTTATAGCCACAAGAGCGATCCGAGCGTACAGGACTGTCTCCTTTGAGGCGGCGACGTTGCTGGCCGGCAGTCCACCATGGGACCTGGAGGCTGGGGTCCTGGCGGCGGTATACTGGCAAGTTGCGGAAGAGCGGGCGGCGGGTAATCGTCCACTTCCGGAGGAGATCAAGCGTTGGAGGGAGGAGGCCAAGGATGACCTTCTCCGGAGGTGGGACGAGAGACTAGAAGCCCCGAGCGCAAGCCGCGAGGTGGTGGGCGCAGTACGCCCAGTCCTTAGGGACTGGTTGAAGCGCGACTTCGGGCCAATGACGTTCCACTTGACACAGGTACTTACTGGGCACGGTTGCTTTGGCAGGTACCTGTGGCGAGTGGCACGACGAGAGGACACAGCGGTGTGCAAGCACTGTGACAGTGGGGAGGAGGACACGGCGCATCACACCCGCGCCGTATGCCCTGCGTGGGATGAACCGCGGTCAGAGATGGCTGCGGTTATTGGAGCGGGCCTGTCGCTGCCGGAAATAGCCAGCGCGATGGTGCGCAGCAGAGGTGCTTGGGAGGCGGTCGTCACGTTCTGCGACGCCGTCATGTCCCTAAAAGAGGGGGCGGAGAGAGAGCGAGAGGTTGACCCCCTCTCGCTCCCTATCCGCCGAAAAAGGGCCGGGCGGAGGCGGGCCGCGTATGACCGCCGCTTGCCGCCCTAACTGGGGCCTAGGGCGGGGGATCGGGGGATCTCCTGCCCGACGAAAAGTGTCCCGAGCCGGATAAGACGCACAAAGCGCACTGAAAGAAAGGACAGCGGCAAAAGCCGCAATAGCCGGGCTCGCAAGAGCGACACGCGCATGGTAGGGCCGAGGTAAGCGCCAAGCGTTCCCTTAGTCCTACCTCAGGCGGAGCGAGGGTACACCGAGGGGTTTTAGTGGGTAGGCCTCCCCCTAAGGGAGGAGAGTCCCACATAACTCCCGACCCCCTCCCCCGGGGGCGGGAGTATGCGTAACGCATTTCCCCTCGTAAAAAAAAAAAAAAAAAAAAAAAAAGGTTAGGTTAGGTTCGTCATTGCTGGGTGCCCCGTAGCGGCAGCCAAAGCCGTCGTTACAGCCGGACGGCTTCTGGTGGGGTGGACGTCGGCCAAAGTGGAGGCTATGGATCCCCTGCCCTTGCGATGTTTCAGGTGCATGGGGACTGGGCACACCAGAGCACTCTGCCCCTCACCGGTAGACAGGAGCGACCTCTGTTACCGGTGTGGCAAGGCCGGCCACACGTCCAGACAGTGCGAGGCGGAAAAGCCGTGGTGTGCAGTATGCCACCACGCCAAGCGGCCAGCGGGGCATGTAATGAGGGGGCCGTCATGCGCTCCCCCAAGCACAAAAGGCAGGACTGCTCCCCCAAAAAGAGCACCAGTAGCCGCCAGGCCCCAAGAGGTCCCAGAGGAGCCAGGGACCCAAGGCCACGGGGAGGAACAAGGTATGGAACAGTAATGGCAGCACAACCTGCAACACTGTCATACGAAGTGTTGCAGTGCAACATAAACCACTCCGCCAGAGCACAGGACCTCCTGATGCAGCAAATGGCGGAGTGGGGTATTAGCGCTGCAATCGTGGCAGAACCATACCTTGTTCATTCCCATCCTAACTGGATTGGGGATGCAAACGGGCTGGCGGCGGTGGTGGCGCCACCAGGTAACCTCCCTCCCCTCTCGAAGATTGAGAGCGGCCCGGGGTACGCAGCGGCCAAATGGGGAGACATAGTACTGGTAGCTGTGTACTTCTCCCCTAATCGGCCGCTGTTCGAGTTCGAGGAGTACCTCACCAGGCTCGGAAGGGTGGTCGCGAGGGCGGCTCCGGCACCAGTGATGGTGCTAGGGGACCTCAACGCCAAGTGCTCGGAGTGGGGGTCCCCAGTCACTGACCGTAGAGGGGAGGTCCTCTGGGACTGGGTGGTAGCGTCCGGCCTCGAGGTCATCAACCGAGGCACCGACCACACCTGCGTGCGCCGGCAGGGGGGATCCATAGTGGATGTCACCTTCGCGACCCCTGCCGCTGCCAGGCGCACTACGGACTGGCGCGTATTGGTCGACACGGTGACCCTCTCCGACCATAACTACATACGGATGAGGGTCTCCAAGACGCTGCCACCCCAGGCACCTTACCCAGGAGAGCCGAGAGGCAGGGCGCGGTTCCCAAGATGGAGCCTTGCCACCCTGGACAAGGATATGGCAGAGGAGATGGCAATGCTGGAGGTGTGGCGGGCCCCTCCACCGGATCGGGCCCAAGACGTGGAGGAGAGAGCGGCGCTGTTTCGTGAGTCGCTGACCACGGTTTGCGACGCGGCCATGCGAAGGGCGGGGCAGCCGTCCGCAAAAAAGCGGGTGTACTGGTGGACGGAGGAGGTTGCGGCCCTCCGTCTCACGTGCAATAGCGCGCGCCGGGAATACGGCCATTGCAGGCGGCGAAGGGGCCACACGGAGGCCGAAGAAGAGGTGCTACACGAGGCTCTGAAAGTGGCCAAGGAGGCCCTGTCCGTGGCGATTGCGAAGGCCAAAGACGCCGCGCATGAGGCCTTCTTGGCCACGCTGGACAGAGATCCATGGGGGCGGCCGTACAAAGGTGTCCGCAACAAGATACGTAACGCCCCCGGAATGGACAGCCTAGAGCCGGAGCTCCTCGGCCGGATTGTGGAGGCGCTATTCCCGGCAGCGCCGGTATTCGCTCCGCCCCGCATGATGGGCCCCGAAGAACCGACAGAACTGGTTGCGACACCACCAGTGTCAGATGGTGAAATGGCAGGGGCAATCCACCGGCTGCTGGTCCGTAAAAAGGCCCCAGGCCCAGACGGAGTACCTGGCCGCGTCCTGCCAGTGGCGCTGACGCACCTCGGAGACCGTCTCAAAGACCTCTTTGATGACTGTCTAGGGACGGGACGGTTTCCGAGGTGCTGGAAGGAGGGCAAGCTCTGCCTCATCCGTAAGGAGAGCCGGCCGGCAGACTCTCCCTCGGGTTGGAGACCGATCGTGCTGCTGGATGAGACCGGGAAGATGCTCGAGCGCATCATCGCTTCCCGGATCATCCAGCACCTAGAAGGGACGGGTCCAAATGTGTCCGACCGCCAGTACGGTTTCCGTGCTGGGAGGTCGACCCTGGATGCACTGAGCGCCTTAAGGGCGTTTCACGAATACGCGGCGGGGAGAGGGGAGGGAGTAGTGGCGGTGTCACTTGACATCGCCAATGCGTTTGGTTCCCTCCCATATGCAGTAATCGTTGAGGCGCTCCGCTACCACAGGGTTCCTCTCTATCTGAGGAGAGTCGTGGAGCACTATCTCACGCAAAGAGTGGTGCTCTACGAAGAGCGGGGCGGCCAACGACGGGAAAGGGCGATGGAGTGCGGGGTACCTCAGGGGTCTGTTCTTGGGCCCCTCCTATGGAACATAGGCTTCGACTGGGCCATAAGAGGGGTCCTGCTCCCCCGGATGACTATCATCTGTTACGCTGATGACACGATGGTAGCCGTCCGGGGTTCAGGGCTGGAGGAGACCCTGAGGAGAGCGGCAGTCGCGGCGGACCTTATGGTCACCCGCATAAGGCTACTGGGGCTGAATGTGGCACTCACGAAGACCGAGGCCATCGTCTTCGGGGGAAGGGGCTGGCGGCCACCTGCTGCAGCCACAATACCGGTCGGAGGAGAGGCGGTCCAGGTGAAGGCCCACATCAAGTATCTGGGCATCCACCTGGACCGCAGATGGGATTTCGGGGAGCACTTTCGCCAGCTTGCTCCCCGGATCGTGGCAGCAGCATCCGCCCTGGGCAGGCTCTTGCCCAATGTGGGAGGGCCTAGTGCGGCTTGCCGCCGCCTATACGCGGGGGTGGCGCGGAGCATGGCCCTGTACGGCGCGCCTATCTGGGCCGATCGGCTGAACGCGGCCAACAGGGCCCTCCTGCGTAGGCCGCAGCGAGTGGTGGCCACCCGTGTAATAAGGGCGTACTGCACGGTGGCGTGGGCGGCGGCGTGTGCACTGGCGGGCTCTATGCCCTGGGAGCTGGACGCCCAAGTGCTCGCAGAGGCGTACAGGGAGCGGGCGAGGCGCAGGGCACTCAACGTGCTCCCCGCCCCCGAGGAGTTAAAAGAGGAGCGTCGCCAGGCGCAAAGGCGGATGAGGGACCGGTGGAAAAACGACCTGGAGGACTCCCCCTATGGAACCCGCACCATAGGGGCACTCCTCCCGTCGTTTGACCACTGGTTGGACCGTAAGCACGGCAAGGTGGGGTTCAGGCTGACGCAGGTAATGACCGGACATGGGTGTTTCGGCCATTACCTGCATCAAATCGGAAGGGAGGCGAGCCCCGCCTGCCACGAGTGCGGTGCGGAGGATGACTCGGCCCAGCACACCCTAGCGGAGTGCAACCACTGGGCCGAGGAGCGCCGCGAAATGGTGGAGGCAATTGGGGGGGATGATCTCTCGCTGCGTAGTGTCGTATCGGCCATGCTACGCAGCGAGAGATCCTGGGAGGCGGTGGCCTCCTTCTGCGAAACCGTCATCGGGCAGAAGGAGGCAGCGGAACGGGAGCGCGAAGATAGGGCAGAGGCGCTCCCGATCCGGCGCAGGCGTAGAGGGAGAAGGCGGGCGCAATTCGGCGCTCGCCTGAACCCCTAGTGGAGTTCGTGGGTGAGGGGCCCACGACGATAGACTCCACACGCCTGGGGGAGGGATCGTAGCGTAGCGTATTCCGATCCCTCCCTCCTTTGGCGCGGGAGCCCTGGCTCCAGTCAGCCAGCCAGGGCAGCCGGGGGGCGTTCTGGAAGAATGACTCCGACCCCATAACGCCCCCATCAACAACGGCAGTGCGGAATCGCCGGTGAGTTTTTAGTGGGTAGGCCCCATCTGCGGGGAGAGTCCCACATAACCCCCCCACCCAACATCTGGCCTCCCTAGGCCCGGGGGGGTATGCGTAAAGCATTTTCTCACCGTCAAAAAAAAAAAAAAAAAAAAAAGGTTAGGTTAGGTTAGGTTTTGGGAGGGCCCACGGACCTGCTCGGTTGTCCGAGTGGGCGGGGAGGTGTACCCCGACGTGGCGCGTCCCCAGGTGGTGGATAGGGGAATGCCCCGGCCGTCGTCGAGCCGGGGTAGGACTTGGTCCCGCGAACCAAACACCGGGGGGGGAATAGGGGGGCTTCGGCCCGCGAGGGGCTCTCCGCGCGTCCCTCTGATCAGCAGAGGGCGCCGTGGAAGAGCAAAGGTGGAGGCATAGAGGTGGCTTACCTCGCGAGGGTTCTCCGCGCGTCCGTCTGAATAGCAGACGGCGCAGTGGATGAGCCATGGGACGGGTCCGGTGTGCACTCGCACTGCCATCGGACAGACACGGGGAGCATGCTGCTGCCCATGTCACCGCCGCTCGTAACCCTCTCTTAGGGCCGAGGGCCTTGCCTTAACCGGCCGGGCCGCGAGGAGTAAACCTCTCTAAAAAATCCCTAAACCCCGGCGCTGTGGTGCGTGGCGTCGAGGTTCTCCTGAGGTGTCGATCGGGGCACTGTTTTGCGCTCGGACCTCTGGGGTTTCTCCCCCCGCGGGCACCGGAGGTGGCCGAAAGGACCCCTGGCGTGTCATGGGTGTGTGTGATTCTCTGGTCAAGGAGCCTTTTGCTTCCCTGACACTGCCTACCTGCCTGGAAGGATTGTGCATTGGATTTCTGAGAAATCCAAACGCAGATCCATCTCTTGGCGGGTTGGCGGTGTTAGCGGGGTAAGAGGCTCACACATCGGTTATCACACATACCCGCGGCATGTCCGGGGAGCTTTCGGCCTCCAAATGGCGGCTGCGGGGGGGAGACACTAGACCTCCGCGCGCAACGCAGTTCCCCGACCGACACCCTGAGGAGTGGCTGAGTAGGTTAACTCAGCCGCTAGCGGCCAACCCTGGGAGACCGCCCGCCCTCCCAGCGGTATTAGGGTTCTCCGGGTGCAGGGGGCACCGTCCGGAGTGACCGTCTTTCCCCCATACTCGTGGGAATAAAAACGGAGCAAAACAAAAACGGGGAAGGGGAGGGTTTAGTATGTAAGGAAAATGAGGTTTGTGGCGAAGAGCGCCGCATCAAAGAGGGCAAGGCAACATATGCGCAGATGCAGCCCACAGTGCTGCTTCATCGTTTGGAAGGGCCAGACAGCGCAGAACTGCCATCTTTACGGGACCCGGGACTTGATCCAGATGAGGGAACGGCGGCTAATCTAGAGCCGCCAACAAGAAAGACGAAAAGGCACCATACGGGTGACGCCGAACTCGAGCCTAAGGCGAAGGTGAACTCGTCGCGGAGAGGGCGACTGACAGGCGCCAAGAGTCTCCTCATCGACATCGCCGGGGCGAGGGGAAAAATCAGGGCCCGCCTCGATGGCCTAGAGGGAGAACCCGGCACGGCCTCCGGCTACAGTCCCGGTACGAGCGGTACGCCAAAATCGAAGAATGTGGGAAACAAGGAGGCAGAGAAGCTGCCTCAATCGAGGGACCTCAGCCCGAACCCCTGGGACGGAGAGGACTGCTATATCGAGACAACGCGGAAAGCAGCCCTCTCGGTCCTGGAGGAGGCTAAGAAGTCGGGCCACATTAGCGGCCAAGTCTGGGGCCGCATGAACAGGGCCTGCCGAGTCATAATCTCGGCTATGGACTGCCTTGAGGGCAGAACAGTAGATGAGGAGATACGCGCTCTCAGGGCAGACAATAAGCTCATGAGGGAGCAGCTTGCGATAGCGCAGGCTGAGACCAGGGCGCTAAAGACGGCCTTTCTCTCAGAGAGCCGCAGAGAAACGCAGTCCGAAGCAATGGCTGAGCAGCTCCCAGCTCTCATCAAAAGTGTGGTCTCGGAGATGAGAGAGGAGCTGAGGAGGGACATCTCTGTCAGCATCGGAGAGATGATGAACGTTCGTCTCGAAGACATTAGGCAACGTCTCCCCCCTGAGCCAACCCTTCGCCCTCCACTGGCAGCGCACCGAAAAGCGCCCGAAGCTGCTGCCCACCCGGCAGAACCACCGGTGATCCAGCGGCCAGCGGCGTCAGGGACGACCTTGGAGCCTGCGCCACCTGCGAAGTCTGCTGCGTCCAAGCCGCGCAAAACAAAGCGGAAGAAAAAGGCCTCCAAGGAGTCAACCCCACAGCCGTCTGCCAAGTCTGGTCAACCTGTCCGCCCTGTTCCAGCACCCCGACAACTGCAGCGACCAAACATCGCACCACCTGCCCCCAGCCCGACCAACGACCCAACGTGGACCGTGGTGGGGGGCAGAAAGAAGAAAAAAAAGGCCCCGCCCCGGACCGGGGCTACTCGGCCCAACAAGTCGGTGAACGCGGCACCCAAAAAGCTTCCGGTTCCCACCAACGCAGCCATCGTGGTGGCCCTTAAGCCGGGCACGGAGGCAACGTACGCCTCTGTGATGTCCAAAATCACCACGACTCTGAAGCTCCAGGAAGTAGGACTGGAGCATGTGAAGATGAGGAAGGCAGCTGACGGAGCACGCGTCATAGAGGTCCCCGGTGCGGACAGCGGACGAACGGCCGACAACCTCCGCACTAAAATTGACGCCATTATCGGCGACGTGGCGAAGGTATATCGGCCAGTCACCATGGCGAGGCTGGTCATCTCGGGCCTCGACGAGGCAGCAACACCAGAGGCGGTGGCAGCGGCAGTGGCCGCTAAAACGGGATGCCTACAGGAGCACGTCAAAGCGGGCAATATCCGAATGGAGAGGAGCGGCGCTGGGGCTACCCTAGTCACGTGCCCGGTTGTGGCGGCCAACGCCCTGATTGTGACAGGCCGTCTGACCGTGGGATGGTCGGCTGCCTCAGTTAAGGCACTGCGTAAAGCACCATTAAGGTGCTTTAAATGCTTCGGGACCGGGCACACGAGGGCGACATGCCCCTCTCCGATTGATAGGGGTGAGCTCTGCCTTCGGTGCAGCAAGCCAGGCCACCGCATGAGCGGCTGCAGAGCCGACCCCTTCTGTGCCGTGTGTCATCAGGCCAAGCGCCCTGCAGGACACATCATGACTGGGTTGTCTTGCTCACCCCCAGCCACCAGAGGTGTTGAGGTCCCCGCAAGGGCCCAGACGACTGCCACAGCGGCCCAGGCGACCCCAGCAGCGGCCGAAAACATCCAGGAGGGACAGCCAATGGACAGCTAATGCCAGCACAACCAGATCAGGACTTGGAGGTTGTGCAATGTAATCTCAACCACTCCACCCGTGCTCAGGACTTGCTCATGCAGGCAATGGCGGAGTGGGAGATTAGCATCGCAGTGGTAGCGGAGCCATATGCTGTCCTACCCCGGCCCAACTGGGTAGGAGCTGCAGACGGCAGCGTGGCACTAGTCACACGGGCGACGGGAGGCACTCCCCTTGTAGGAACCGAGAAGGGGCCGGGCTACGCAGCGGCCAAATGGGGGAATATCATTGTAGTTGGGGTTTACTTCTCCCCCAACAAGCCGCTAGTAGCCTTTGAGCGGTTCCTGCAGGGGCTGGAAGGGGTGCTGCGGCGTGCCGCTCCGGCGCAACTGATGGTCCTAGGCGACTTTAACGCCAAGAGCACGGCATGGGGCTGCCCGAGCACGGACCCCCGAGGGGCGACCCTTAGGGACTGGGCGGTCAGGCTGGACCTGACTATCCTAAACCGGGGCAACGCCAACACATGCGTACGCCGGCAGGGGGGATCCATCGTGGATGTCTCCTTCGCAACCCCCACGGCGGCGGCGCGAGTATCGTGTTGGCGCGTCCTGGAGGACGTCGAGACCCTCTCCGATCACTTATACATCCGGATGAGGGTCTCACCGACAGGCGGGTCCAATGTGACCGGCGCGGGCAGAACGGGCGGCAATTTCCCCAGGTGGTCGCTTGCTGGCCTCGACAGGGAGATGGTCGATGAGGCGGCCATGGTGGAGGCCTGGTGTGCACCTCCGCCGATGGCCCTGGGAGTGGAGGAACGGGCCGTTCGCTTTCGCGCATCACTCACAAGAGTGTGTGATGCGGCAATGCCCCGCGCGAAGCGACTGCCCGCAAAGAAAGAGGTCTACTGGTGGTCTGCGGAGATCTCGGCCCTCCGGGCTACCAACAATGCGGCCCGCCGAGCATATGGCCACTGCAGGCGCAGGCGGCACACTGCAGAGGAGGAGGAGGCTCTCCATGCAGCCCTCCATGAGGCGAAGGAGGCCCTCAAGGCGGCCATAGCGCGGCGCAAGGACGAGGCGCGGGAGGAGTTCCTGGTCACGCTGGATAGGGATCCTTGGGGGCGGCCGTACAAGCTTGTACGGGACAAGCTGAAACACGCCCCTCCCATGGACTCTCTTGAGCCGGAACTCCTCGGGAGAATAATTGAGGGCCTCTTCCCGCAAGCGCCGCCGGACTTTACTGCCCCTGCCATGGCTGCCCCAGAGGAAGAGCCAGAGGGCCCCTTCAACCCTCCGCCAATAAGAGACGCGGAGCTGGTCGTCGCAATTGACCGCCTGCGTGGTTGCCGCAAGGCCCCAGGCCCAGACGGGGTACCCGGAAGGATCCTCCCGGCGGCGTTGAAGCACCTTGGGGTACGCCTCCGAGACCTCTTCGACGACTGTTTGAAGGAGGGGATCTTTCCGGGCTGTTGGAAAGAGGGCAGGCTGTGCCTCCTAAGAAAGGAGTCACGCCCCGCGGATTCTCCTTCAGGGTATCGTCCCATCGTCCTGCTGGATGAGGTCGGGAAAATCTTTGAAAGGATCCTGGCCTCCCGCATTATCCGGCACTTAGAGGACACGGGCCCGGACATCAGCGACCGGCAGTTCGGGTTCCGGGTGGGACGGTCTACCATGGACGCCATCAGTTCCTTGGGGGAGTTCAGGGAGTACGCGGCCAGTAGAAGAGAGGGCGTCGTGGCGGTGTCCCTGGACATCGCCAACGCCTTTGGCAGCCTGCCCTACGAGGTCATCAAGGAGGCACTCCGTTACCATGGAGTGCCCCCGTACATCAGGCGGGTGGTGGGGCACTACCTGTCTGGCAGGGTAGTGCTCTATCAAATGGGGGGAACACGGCGAGCGCGGGAAATGATGTGCGGCGTTCCACAGGGGTCTGTGCTTGGGCCACTCCTGTGGAACGTCGGATACGACTGGGCTATTCGCGGAGCCCAAATCCCTCGCATGGTCACCGTCTGCTACGCAGATGACACCCTAGTGGCCGTGCGAGGGCAACAGCTCGAAGAGACCCTGAGGAGGGCCGCTGTCGCGACCGACCTAACAGTCGGCCGCATTCAACTTCTCGGGCTGAAGGTGGCGCTCAGCAAGACCGAGGCCATAGTGCTTGGGGGCCGGGGCTGGCGTTTGCGCCCCGATACCGCGATCCCGGTGGGAGGAGAGTCGATCCAGGTCAAGCCCCACCTTAAATATCTGGGACTTGTCCTGGATCGAAAGTGGAGCTTCGAGGAGCACTTCACGAGGCTGGCTCCCCGACTTGTGGGTGCGGCAGCGGCCCTGGGCCGACTGCTGCCTAACATCGGAGGCCCAAAAGCCCCATGCCGGCGCCTGTTCGCAGGAGTGATCAAGAGCATGGCGCTCTACGGGGCCCCAATCTGGGCCGACAGACTGTCGCGAAAAAACAGGGCCCTCCTGCGGCGCCCACAGAAGACCATCGCCCTAAGGGCAATAAGAGGCTACTCAACCGTGTCCCATGCGGCGGCGTGCCTCCTCGCCGGTACCCCACCCTGGGAGCTAGACGCCCGGGTGCTGGCGGAGAGGTACAAGATGAAAGTGGAGGAAAGGGCACGGGGAGTTCACCCAGCCCCCGAAGAGGTGGAGCGCGCGCGTCGTATGGCGGAAGAGCGCATGAGGGACCGGTGGAAGAACGACCTGGAGGACTCCCCCTATGGAAACCGCACCATAGGGGCACTCCTCCCGTCGTTCGACCTCTGGTTAAAGAGGGAAAAAGGGGCCCTTACATATCGGCTCACGCAGGTACTGACCGGGCACGGGTGCTTCGGTCACTACCTGCACAAGATAGGAAGGGAGCCAGGGCCCCAATGCCACGAGTGCGGGGAGCCCGACGACGTGGCCCAGCACACGGTTGCGGTGTGCCCACAATGGGCAGAAGAACGCCGCACATTGGTGGCGACGCTCAACACGGGCGACCTCTCGCTGAACAGCATCGTGTCCGCCATGCTGAGCAGCGAGAGGAAATGGGAGGCAGTGGCCTCCTTCTGCGAGAGCGTTATTTCGCAAAAGGAGGCCAAGGAGCGGGAGCGCGAAGACAGTGCTGTTGCGCACCCGCTCCGGCGCAGGCGGAGGGGGAGACGGCGTCTGCAGTACATGCAGGCCGCTGTAGTCTGATACCCCCCTCAGTAGGGCCAGTGGGCTGGGGACCCACACTGCACGGCCCTACACGCCTGGGGGGAGGGTCATGGCGTTCCTGACCCTCCCCTCCTTTGGCGCGGGGCCCCGGCGCATAACGAGCCGGGGCGGCCGGGGGGTGTTCTGGATAGACGTGCTCGCGATCCCTAAACACCCCCAAAACGGCAACGAGGAAGACGCCGCAGTGGTTTTAGTGGGTAGGCTCCTCACTCGGAGGAGAGAGCCCCACATAACCCCCCACCCAACATCTGGCTTCCCCAAGCCCGGGGGGTACGCGTAACGCGTTTCCACTGCGTTAAAAAAAAAAAAAAAAAAAAAAGGTTTTGGGAGGGAGCCCGGGCCCGCTTGCCATGAGTGCGGCGCCGATGACGACACGGCCCAGCACACGCTTGCGGAATGTGTGCACTGGGCCGACGAGCGCCGCACGCTTGTGGCGTCTCTCGGAGTGGGTGATCTCTCGCTGCACAGCGTCGTGGCGGCCATGCTGAGCAGCGAGAGATCCTGGGAGGCGGTGGCCTCCTTCTGCGAATCAGTTATTTCGCAGAAGGAGGCCGCGGAGCGGGAGCGCGAAGAGAGGGTGGATGCGCTCCCGATCCGGCGTAGACGGAGGGGTCGAGCACGTGGGCGGTTCATGAACCGCATCCTCCCCCAGTAGGGCCGCGGGTTGGGGAACCCGCATTGCACGGCCCTACACGTCTGGGGGGAAGGCCAAGCGTTTCTGGTCTTCCCCTCCTTTGGCGCGGGTGCCCTGGCGTAGGTTAGCCAGGGCCGCCGGGGGGCGTCATGGTTGCACATTGTGATCCCAGGACGCCCCTGTACAACGGCAAGGAGAGGGAAACGCCGCTGTGGGTTTTAGTGGGTATACTCCTCCCCCCCTCTGCTTTCAGAGGGGTGTGAGAGGAGGGAGTCCCACATAACCCCCCACCAATGGGCCTACCCAGCCCGGGGGGTATGCGTAAAGCATTTCCCACAGCGACAAAAAAAAAAAAAAAAAAAAAAAAAAGGTTAGGTTAGGTTAGGTTAGGTTAGGTTAGGTTAGGTTTTTTTTTTTTTTTTTTTTTTTTTTTTTTTTTTTTTTTTTTTTTTTTTTTTTTTTTTTTTTTTTCTATACCTCAATACAATGATCGGAGTCCTTAGCTAGCTGTTTTTCTCATTCACGCCAGTTCTCACTCTTATTCTTCTCGCACTTTCATGCTTCATACTTTATCTTTCTTTCATTCTTCTCTTTTATTCTCGCTATGATGGGTGGGTTTTCCCATTTTCCTATTTTATCTAATTCTTTAATGTCTATATTCTTTATTATGGGTGTAACGGGAGGCAACACAGGGGAATTCTTTATTTATTTACATCATTGCCGTGCAGCTTATAACTAGTTTTACATTTGTAGTACAGTTTATAACTAGTTTTACATTTTCTTACTTACTAACATACATTTTTTCCTTACTTATTTTGTCTATTTATGTTTATACATCTGTTTTGGTTTTACATATTTCGAATGTACATTTTCTGTATTCTATTCTATCTTGCTTTATTTATTTAGATTACTTATAGTATATACCTTATTATATACATGAGTATATCCATTTCTTAACTTTTATTTTTATTTATTACCTTTTTAGATATTTCTTTACAGTACTTCAAAAACTTATTTCGTATTTCCTTATTTGCTATTATTTCATTTATACTATCATTTTTTAAGTTAATGCCTAGCTCTATTTCCATATTTACTCTTTCATAGCTGTAGACGGGGCACTCTACAATGATGTGCCATACTGTTTCGTCTTTACTCGGGTCACAGACGCACGCCGGACTCTCTTTACATCTAAAACGGTTCAGATATTCAGAGAATCCGCCGTGCCCTGTCATAACCTGCACTACTATAGGGTCTAACTGGACCTTTTTTATAATCTTATAGGCCTGTATTGCGTCAGGGAAGAATATTTTTGTTGTGGATGCTGTCTCGCCCATCTTGTAACGCCTGTTCCATTCGCCAAGCGATTCCAAACGGATTTGTCGCTTGGCGAATGAAACCGGACATTTGTCGTAGTCAGCTCTGGTTTTTAGTTTTAGCGCGGCATCTTTCGCGAGCGCGTCCGCTCTTTCGTTTCCCTCCAGCCCCGCGTGAGCTTTTATCCAAAACAACTCAATTGTTTTGCCTTGCTCTCGTATCTTTTTGATGTTTGCTCGTGTGTCTACCGCTAAGGGATGGAGGGAAACGTCGTTCACTACTGTTTCGAGGGCTGACCTCGAGTCGCAGTAAACGTTGCAGGTGCGCTCTGCAGTTTTTAGGGCTTCCTTTGTCGCCTGCAGAAGGCCCAGCAGTTCCGCCTGATACACCGTGCAGACCTGGTCGAGCTTTAATTTACAGGCTTTTATTTCGGTGCCATTTCGCCAGATGGTTACTGCGGCCCCCACTTTACCTTCTATTTTACTTCCATCTGTAAAGATCTTCAGCCCTTGGTTTCCTTGCTCTTCCAGGTCTGCTCGGTCCGTCAGGCACTTGAACTGAAGGCCCATTTGGTTAGCCGGGTGTGGCATTTCTGCATAAGGCACGGGTTTTTCCATCTCACGGTCTCCTACTGCTGGCTGGGGACGGCCCTTCTTTACGCAGTAAAGTGATGCCGCTTCCCGGACTCTCACGTCCAAGGGAAGCAGCCCAGCGAGCAGTAGTGCCGAATTGAGTGATACCGTTCTGTATGCCTTTACTATTTTTTGCACGAAGCCCCGTTGTACCGCGTTAAACTTCTTTTGCACACCTAGTTTATTTGTTGCTGGTGCCCATGCACTGGCTGCGTACATAATTGTGGGCTCCACGACTGCCGTGTATATGGTCCTGATAATTTCCGGTTCCAGACCCCAATGAATCTTCGCTGCTCTCGACAACTGCTTATAGAGGCCTATCGCTTTGCGGCTCACGTTTGAGACGTGCTGGTTAAATGTTAATTTCTTGTCGATAGTGAGTCCCAAGATCTTAATCTCATGCGTCGGTTGAATGTCCACCCCCCCCATGCTTAGGTTAGGTTAGGTTAGGTTAGGTTAGGTTAGGTTTTTTTTTTTTTTTATACAATGTAAGGCTACGCGCTCAGGAAAAATCCTCATGGACGACTGGGAATGGAGGGCCCAGACAGTGTCGGACTCTTACCGACTAAAACCTAAGCACGCGTCCTTACAACCGGGAGGCTGCGCGTCATTGGTATCCGACCAAGGTCTTCGTTTTATCCAGATCATCGCAGCGTCCCAGTTTTACAACGTTTCCGCGGACTCAAGGTCCTCGCAATTTTTTACAATGGTGTTGATGAGAATGGGGAGTTGAGTTTACGTGGTTTCCCACCCTCTGCAGGCTCCCATTCCCATCAACTTACAAAGTTTACATGCAACTTATATACTAAATGTGCTTGGCGCTTTCGGTTCGGCTATGCGCTTTGACAGGTGTTGATGATGCATGCACACCATTACATTTCTTATTTACTAAGGGGGGAACTTGGAGGGAAGGGGGTCACCTTTATTGATTTGTGGGCTGATTTTCTGCCTGTTTTCGCCTCTTTTGTGTGAATTTGGCACGTATTTTTTCGTTGGTGTACCCTTTCTTTTTTTTTTTTTTTTTTTTTTTTTTTTTTTTGCCTTCCCTTTACAATGTTTTTGATCTTACATACTAGTTCGCAAATACCAAACCTCTACTTACAGACATACCCGTAAGTGTCGGTTTGGGCCTGCCTCCCGATCCCGACGCTTTGTAATCTACCGCTCAGCTACTTTGGATGCCCGACTTACAGTGAGGTGTCGTGGTTATGCCATTACGCACTTTTATCCAGCACCACCACTGTTTCCCGGTTTCCCTTTCACTGGCCGGTATGCCCTCCGCGTCGGTTTCAGTTTCCTAGTACCCTTGTACTCGCGAACTTTGCTTAGCCTAACAAGTTTTCATGCTGCGGTGTGCATGCATCACCGCGTTGTCCGGGTGTGACTTATGTCTAAGTTTGTGCGCTAGTTACATTTTTTGAAGGGTTACAATTAAAATACAGTTAAAACATTTAAGACGGGGTTACATTTTTTAAGGGTTACAGTTAAAATACAATCAAAACATGTAAGACGGGGTTTGCTAAATTTATGGCTTCATTACAGGGGGATTTGAGGTGGGAGGGAGACACAGAAGGGTTTGGCGGTGGGCTAGGCCTCAGCGCGCTCTACATGACAGTACAGATTTCTGGGTCACATCCTACGGGCATTGCTTGCTGTGACCTTTCGCGACTGGGCGTGTAGAACTCGCTGAAGTTCCTCGTTGTTTGGTTTTTCTGCGCCAGAAGTCGGTTCCGCATCTCCCTTCGGGTGTTTTCCAGGTCCTCCACTACCAGTTCTGGCCCTATTCCTTTCTCCGCACAGAACTTGTAGTAGAGGCGTTCCAGTTCCGGTTCCTCGAGTGGCAGGCCGTTGCTTGCGAGGTAAATGCGGTTGCTGACATAAGATTGCATGCTTAGGCTGACACTTCTTTCAAACTGGAAGAATGCCAGCTGCAGCCTTGCTCTCTCAAAGACAGCGTTCCTCGAAAAATTGCTCATTGCCAACTTGTCTGCAAATTCTGGGGCTTCATAGTCCAGCGCCAGTTCGCATCCTTTAGAGGGTTCTGCGCACTGGGGTTGTGAGGTGACGATGTCGTGCGTTGATACACCTTGTGAGCGCATCATCACCGGCAACATCACCACCCTTCCGTCGAACGTCGCTTTCCGAGTTGCAGTGGGAGCCCCCTGCACCTGACATACCACTTCGCACTTTGCTGTGCGGACAGTTTTCGTGGTAGCAGGTGGCAGTTCTGTTGGTTTTACGTTGGATTCCCTCTGCAATTCTTCTACGTCGCTCTTAACTTCCTCGCTGGACCGTTCCGGGTTTTCGCCCATAGGGTCCCGAACGTTGACAATGAGCACAAGTCTCTCCCTGCCTCTGAGATGGGCATGGTGCAAGGCTATTGCTAGCCCCGAACCGCGCGTCATCTCAGTAACAAGAAATTGGGCCCCACGTTTTACCTCGCCAGCATTGTCGAGCTGCGCTTCGAATTCCACCACCGCTTTTTCCGCGTTACTCCTTGTGCTCGTCGTGACTACTTCATGGCACAGATAAATGAGCTTGCGATTCTGGTGGTCCTCGAAGCAGGGTTTCGACATTTCCAGCCAGTCACGGAAACGGATCATGGGGGTGCTCATTTTTGCTGAAACAGTTTTTTGAAGGGAGATGTCTCATAAAAGAAGTAAGTAGTGAACTGTGGAAACCTAGGGGAGGCTGGGTGCAAGAGTGCTATTGGAAAAATTTGGGCAAGGGGGAGGAGAGGGGAGGGGGAGGAGGGGAGGGGCGGGAGTAACATCCTTGTGAATGATCGGGAGGAGTGGGAAGCGTGGTTGACCATGTCATGAAGTCCTTTATAGTCGTCTTTCTGGCCAGTCCTCCTCTTGCATAGCAAGGGGTGGCTGCTCCTGCGTTTGACTGCTTTTCGGGACTCTTCTCTCCTGTCGTCATCGCTTTCGCGATGATGGCTGAAAGAAGTTCGTTTCGTATGAACAACCACACGGTTTTGCTAGTGACTGAGGCGCATCGGCAAACTTGTAACCGGTGCGCCTCTATCACTTGTTCCGCTTTACCGCCACCGTGACTACCTTCTCGAGAAATTTAACGAAGGCGTCCCGGTGGATTCCCTTTAGGAACGTGCTCACGCTGCTCGGCTCGATTTTTTCGCCGGATTGTGTTTCCAGTTCCTGTCTCTCCACTCCAAATCGTGGGCATTCGCAAACAAGGTGCCAAATGTCTTCGTCGCAGGCTGGGTCGCATATGCAAGATGGTGAGTCTTTTACTTTGAAGCGGTGGAGGTAAGCCGCGAAGCCCCCGTGACCGGTTAGCGCTTGTACCAAGAAGTTCGTGAGTTTTACCTTTCTTATGATGCTATTTGCATCGCTCACTGATGGTAAGAACTTCTTGGTAACAGCACCGGTCTCGGAATCTTCGTATCGCCTCTGCCACTTAGCGACCGTTTCTTCTCGTATCGACCTTTTGACGTAGGACTTTGGCACCCTGTCGTATTCGGGAGCGGTCTTCTTCTTGAGTGCTGCTTGTTTTGCCAGTTCGTCTGCCCTCTCATTTCCTGGCGTTCCAACGTGAGCTCGCAGCCAAAAGAATCTCAGACTGACCCCCTTTTCGCGCAATACCTGAGTAGATGTTTTGATCCTCTGGATCAGTGGGTGTGTCGTGTCCGGGTTTTTAAGGAGCTCCAACGAGGACCTGGAGTCGCTAAGGATGCTGACGTTTGGCGCCTTGTATTTCTCCACGGCCTGTACTGCTCTTACGAGCGCAAACAGTTCGGTTTGAAATACTGTGTTATAGGGTGCCAATTTGATAGTTGAGAAGCGGATTTCTCTGCCTCCCTCCCACCATGTGAGTGCTGCTCCCGTCTTGCCCTCAATTTTACTACCGTCGGTGTAAATTTGAGGACCTTCCAGCTCGTGCCTTTCGACTGTGGTCTGGTCGAGATTCTCCAGACATTCATAGTCGATAGACACAGCCTTAGACGGGTGCGGTCTCGCTAGTACGTCAAGCGTTTCCTCAAGGTCTCTGCCAGGTGGCATATAGTCCTCGCTGTAGCCTCTTTTGACTTCATAGAACGTCGCCGACTCGTGAATGCGCAGATCTAACGGGAGGAGCCCCGAAAGTATAAGCGCCGATGTTAGAGATACCGTTCTGTACGACTTGCAGATCTTCTGGGCAAAGCCCCTTTGGAGCGATTCCAACTGGTTTCGCACCATGATCTTGTGGGCAGCTTTCTGCCACGCGCAAGCAGCGTACATCACGATAGGCTCTATCACCGCCACGTAAATGGTTTTCACGACTTCTCTGTTGAGTCCCCAATTTACCCTCGCTGCACATGCCAATTGCTTATAGATATCCGCTGCCTTCCGGCACGTTTTCCCTACATGAGCATTGAATGTGAGTTTGTGGTCGATCGTGAGTCCTAACAGTTTTATCTCGTCGACGAGTTCTATGGTGGTTCCTGCCATGGTGATTTGGATAGGGTCCCATTTCAGCTTCCTCGTTATGATCATAGCTCCGGTCTTATGAGCTGCGAAGTTTAGCTTATTTTGGGTGCCCCATTCAACCACTTTTTGTAGGGTCTGTTCGGCGTTTGCTTTTATTTCCCCTGAATTTTCACCCGAGAACACTAGCGTGACGTCATCAGCGAAAGCTTGGCAATAGGTTTCCGTGTTTTCCAGCATCTCTAAGAGGTCGTCTAGAATCAAGTTCCAGAATATAGGACCTCCTATTGAGCCTTGAACGCATCCCTTCGTCGTTGCCTTTTCGCTGGTTTCGCCCGCGTAGTGAACCTTTACCTTACGGTCTTCGAGGTACGACTTGACCATTTGGTAGAGGTTCCCCGGGCATCTTTTCTTTCCCAGTTGGGCTTTTAGTTTCGGCCACCAGGCGTTGTCGAAAGCTCCCTCTATATCCAATGACACAAGTAGGACAATTCTTTTCTTCCTTTCCACTTCTGTCCTTATGTGTCCCAGCAGGTCATAGAGGGCGTCTTCCGTCGACTTCTGGGGCATAAAGCCGTACTGTTTTTTATTCAGGGTAGGGAGGATGTGCCACTTGATCCTGGTCACTAGCATTTTTTCCAGGATTTTCCCCATTACCGACAAGAGACCAATCGGTCGGTATGACTTGGGGTGGGTGTAGTGTAGGGTTAGGTTAGGTTAGGTTAGGTTAGGTTAGGTTAGGTTCCACGGACCTGCTCGGTTGTCCGAGCGGGCGGGGAGGTGTACCCCGACGTGGCGCGTCCCCAGGTGGTGGATAGGGGAATGCCCCGGCCGTCGTCGAGCCGGGGTAGGACTTGGTCCCGCGAACCAAACACCGGGGGGGGAATAGGGGGGCTTCGGCCCGCGAGGGGCTCTCCGCGCGTCCCTCTGATCAGCAGAGGGCGCCGTGGAAGAGCAAAGGTGGAGGCATAGAGGTGGCTTACCTCGCGAGGGTTCTCCGCGCGTCCGTCTGAATAGCAGACGGCGCAGTGGATGAGCCATGGGACGGGTCCGGTGTGCACTCGCACTGCCATCGGACAGACACGGGGAGCATGCTGCTGCCCATGTCACCGCCGCTCGTAACCCTCTCTTAGGGCCGAGGGCCTTGCCTTAACCGGCCGGGCCGCGAGGAGTAAACCTCTCTAAAAAATCCCTAAACCCCGGCGCTGTGGTGCGTGGCGTCGAGGTTCTCCTGAGGTGTCGATCGGGGCACTGTTTTGCGCTCGGACCTCTGGGGTTTCTCCCCCCGCGGGCACCGGAGGTGGCCGAAAGGACCCCTGGCGTGTCATGGGTGTGTGTGATTCTCTGGTCAAGGAGCCTTTTGCTTCCCTGACACTGCCTACCTGCCTGGAAGGATTGTGCATTGGATTTCTGAGAAATCCAAACGCAGATCCATCTCTTGGCGGGTTGGCGGTGTTAGCGGGGTAAGAGGCTCACACATCGGTTATCACACATACCCGCGGCATGTCCGGGGAGCTTTCGGCCTCCAAATGGCGGCTGCGGGGGGGGAGACACTAGACCTCCGCGCGCAACGCAGTTCCCCGACCGACACCCGGAGGAGTGGCTGAGTAGGTTAACTCAGCCGCTAGCGGCCAACCCTGGGAGACCGCCCGCCCTCCCAGCGGTATTAGGGTTCTCCGGGTGCAGGGGGCACCGTCCGGAGTGACCGTCTTTCCCCCATACTCGTGGGAATAAAAACGGAGCAAAACAAAAACGGGGAAGGGGAGGGTTTAGTATGTAAGGAAAATGAGGTTTGTGGCGAAGAGCGCCGCATCAAAGAGGGCAAGGCAACATATGCGCAGATGCAGCCCACAGTGCTGCTTCATCGTTTGGAAGGGCCAGACAGCGCAGAACTGCCATCTTTACGGGACCCGGGACTTGATCCAGATGAGGGAACGGCGGCTAATCTAGAGCCGCCAACAAGAAAGACGAAAAGGCACCATACGGGTGACGCCGAACTCGAGCCTAAGGCGAAGGTGAACTCGTCGCGGAGAGGGCGACTGACAGGCGCCAAGAGTCTGCTCATCGACATCGCCGGGGCGAGGGGAAAAATCAGGGCCCGCCTCGATGGCCTAGAGGGAGAACCCGGCACGGCCTCCGGCTACAGTCCCGGTACGAGCGGTACGCCAAAATCGAAGAATGTGGGAAACAAGGAGGCAGAGAAGCTGCCTCAATCGAGGGACCTCAGCCCGAACCCCTGGGACGGAGAGGACTGCTATATCGAGACAACGCGGAAAGCAGCCCTCTCGGTCCTGGAGGAGGCTAAGAAGTCGGGCCACATTAGCGGCCAAGTCTGGGGCCGCATGAACAGGGCCTGCCGAGTCATAATCTCGGCTATGGACTGCCTTGAGGGCAGAACAGTAGATGAGGAGATACGCGCTCTCAGGGCAGACAATAAGCTCATGAGGGAGCAGCTTGCGATAGCGCAGGCTGAGACCAGGGCGCTAAAGACGGCCTTTCTCTCAGAGAGCCGCAGAGAAACGCAGTCCGAAGCAATGGCTGAGCAGCTCCCAGCTCTCATCAAAAGTGTGGTCTCGGAGATGAGAGAGGAGCTGAGGAGGGACATCTCTGTCAGCATCGGAGAGATGATGAACGTTCGTCTCGAAGACATTAGGCAACGTCTCCCCCCTGAGCCAACCCTTCGCCCTCCACTGGCAGCGCACCGAAAAGCGCCCGAAGCTGCTGCCCACCCGGCAGAACCACCGGTGATCCAGCGGCCAGCGGCGTCAGGGACGACCTTGGAGCCTGCGCCACCTGCGAAGTCTGCTGCGTCCAAGCCGCGCAAAACAAAGCGGAAGAAAAAGGCCTCCAAGGAGTCAACCCCACAGCCGTCTGCCAAGTCTGGTCAACCTGTCCGCCCTGTTCCAGCACCCCGACAACTGCAGCGACCAAACATCGCACCACCTGCCCCCAGCCCGACCAACGACCCAACGTGGACCGTGGTGGGGGGCAGAAAGAAGAAAAAAAAGGCCCCGCCCCGGACCGGGGCTACTCGGCCCAACAAGTCGGTGAACGCGGCACCCAAAAAGCTTCCGGTTCCCACCAACGCAGCCATCGTGGTGGCCCTTAAGCCGGGCACGGAGGCAACGTACGCCTCTGTGATGTCCAAAATCACCACGACTCTGAAGCTCCAGGAAGTAGGACTGGAGCATGTGAAGATGAGGAAGGCAGCTGACGGAGCACGCGTCATAGAGGTCCCCGGTGCGGACAGCGGACGAACGGCCGACAACCTCCGCACTAAAATTGACGCCATTATCGGCGACGTGGCGAAGGTATATCGGCCAGTCACCATGGCGAGGCTGGTCATCTCGGGCCTCGACGAGGCAGCAACACCAGAGGCGGTGGCAGCGGCAGTGGCCGCTAAAACGGGATGCCTACAGGAGCACGTCAAAGCGGGCAATATCCGAATGGAGAGGAGCGGCGCTGGGGCTACCCTAGTCACGTGCCCGGTTGTGGCGGCCAACGCCCTGATTGTGACAGGCCGTCTGACCGTGGGATGGTCGGCTGCCTCAGTTAAGGCACTGCGTAAAGCACCATTAAGGTGCTTTAAATGCTTCGGGACCGGGCACACGAGGGCGACATGCCCCTCTCCGATTGATAGGGGTGAGCTCTGCCTTCGGTGCAGCAAGCCAGGCCACCGCATGAGCGGCTGCAGAGCCGACCCCTTCTGTGCCGTGTGTCATCAGGCCAAGCGCCCTGCAGGACACATCATGACTGGGTTGTCTTGCTCACCCCCAGCCACCAGAGGTGTTGAGGTCCCCGCAAGGGCCCAGACGACTGCCACAGCGGCCCAGGCGACCCCAGCAGCGGCCGAAAACATCCAGGAGGGACAGCCAATGGACAGCTAATGCCAGCACAACCAGATCAGGACTTGGAGGTTGTGCAATGTAATCTCAACCACTCCACCCGTGCTCAGGACTTGCTCATGCAGGCAATGGCGGAGTGGGAGATTAGCATCGCAGTGGTAGCGGAGCCATATGCTGTCCTACCCCGGCCCAACTGGGTAGGAGCTGCAGACGGCAGCGTGGCACTAGTCACACGGGCGACGGGAGGCACTCCCCTTGTAGGAACCGAGAAGGGGCCGGGCTACGCAGCGGCCAAATGGGGGAATATCATTGTAGTTGGGGTTTACTTCTCCCCCAACAAGCCGCTAGTAGCCTTTGAGCGGTTCCTGCAGGGGCTGGAAGGGGTGCTGCGGCGTGCCGCTCCGGCGCAACTGATGGTCCTAGGCGACTTTAACGCCAAGAGCACGGCATGGGGCTGCCCGAGCACGGACCCCCGAGGGGCGACCCTTAGGGACTGGGCGGTCAGGCTGGACCTGACTATCCTAAACCGGGGCAACGCCAACACATGCGTACGCCGGCAGGGGGGATCCATCGTGGATGTCTCCTTCGCAACCCCCACGGCGGCGGCGCGAGTATCGTGTTGGCGCGTCCTGGAGGACGTCGAGACCCTCTCCGATCACTTATACATCCGGATGAGGGTCTCACCGACAGGCGGGTCCAATGTGACCGGCGCGGGCAGAACGGGCGGCAATTTCCCCAGATGGTCGCTTGCTGGCCTCGACAGGGAGATGGTCGATGAGGCGGCCATGGTGGAGGCCTGGTGTGCACCTCCGCCGATGGCCCTGGGAGTGGAGGAACGGGCCGTTCGCTTTCGCGCATCACTCACAAGAGTGTGTGATGCGGCAATGCCCCGCGCGAAGCGACTGCCCGCAAAGAAAGAGGTCTACTGGTGGTCTGCGGAGATCTCGGCCCTCCGGGCTACCAACAATGCGGCCCGCCGAGCATATGGCCACTGCAGGCGCAGGCGGCACACTGCAGAGGAGGAGGAGGCTCTCCATGCAGCCCTCCATGAGGCGAAGGAGGCCCTCAAGGCGGCCATAGCGCGGCGCAAGGACGAGGCGCGGGAGGAGTTCCTGGTCACGCTGGATAGGGATCCTTGGGGGCGGCCGTACAAGCTTGTACGGGACAAGCTGAAACACGCCCCTCCCATGGACTCTCTTGAGCCGGAACTCCTCGGGAGAATAATTGAGGGCCTCTTCCCGCAAGCGCCGCCGGACTTTACTGCCCCTGCCATGGCTGCCCCAGAGGAAGAGCCAGAGGGCCCCTTCAACCCTCCGCCAATAAGAGACGCGGAGCTGGTCGTCGCAATTGACCGCCTGCGTGGTTGCCGCAAGGCCCCAGGCCCAGACGGGGTACCCGGAAGGATCCTCCCGGCGGCGTTGAAGCACCTTGGGGTACGCCTCCGAGACCTCTTCGACGACTGTTTGAAGGAGGGGATCTTTCCGGGCTGTTGGAAAGAGGGCAGGCTGTGCCTCCTAAGAAAGGAGTCACGCCCCGCGGATTCTCCTTCAGGGTATCGTCCCATCGTCCTGCTGGATGAGGTCGGGAAAATCTTTGAAAGGATCCTGGCCTCCCGCATTATCCGGCACTTAGAGGACACGGGCCCGGACATCAGCGACCGGCAGTTCGGGTTCCGGGTGGGACGGTCTACCATGGACGCCATTAGTTCCTTGGGGGAGTTCAGGGAGTACGCGGCCAGTAGAAGAGAGGGCGTCGTGGCGGTGTCCCTGGACATCGCCAACGCCTTTGGCAGCCTGCCCTACGAGGTCATCAAGGAGGCACTCCGTTACCATGGAGTGCCCCCGTACATCAGGCGGGTGGTGGGGCACTACCTGTCTGGCAGGGTAGTGCTCTATCAAATGGGGGGAACACGGCGAGCGCGGGAAATGATGTGCGGCGTTCCACAGGGGTCTGTGCTTGGGCCACTCCTGTGGAACGTCGGATACGACTGGGCTATTCGCGGAGCCCAAATCCCTCGCATGGTCACCGTCTGCTACGCAGATGACACTCTAGTGGCCGTGCGAGGGCAACAGCTCGAAGAGACCCTGAGGAGGGCCGCTGTCGCGACCGACCTAACAGTCGGCCGCATTCAACTTCTCGGGCTGAAGGTGGCGCTCAGCAAGACCGAGGCCATAGTGCTTGGGGGCCGGGGCTGGCGTTTGCGCCCCGATACCGCGATCCCGGTGGGAGGAGAGTCGATCCAGGTCAAGCCCCACCTTAAATATCTGGGACTTGTCCTGGATCGAAAGTGGAGCTTCGAGGAGCACTTCACGAGGCTGGCTCCCCGACTTGTGGGTGCGGCAGCGGCCCTGGGCCGACTGCTGCCTAACATCGGAGGCCCAAAAGCCCCATGCCGGCGCCTGTTCGCAGGAGTGATCAAGAGCATGGCGCTCTACGGGGCCCCAATCTGGGCCGACAGACTGTCGCGAAAAAACAGGGCCCTCCTGCGGCGCCCACAGAAGACCATCGCCCTAAGGGCAATAAGAGGCTACTCAACCGTGTCCCATGCGGCGGCGTGCCTCCTCGCCGGTACCCCACCCTGGGAGCTAGACGCCCGGGTGCTGGCGGAGAGGTACAAGATGAAAGTGGAGGAAAGGGCACGGGGAGTTCACCCAGCCCCCGAAGAGGTGGAGCGCGCGCGTCGTATGGCGGAAGAGCGCATGAGGGACCGGTGGAAGAACGACCTGGAGGACTCCCCCTATGGAAACCGCACCATAGGGGCACTCCTCCCGTCGTTCGACCTCTGGTTAAAGAGGGAAAAAGGGGCCCTTACATATCGGCTCACGCAGGTACTGACCGGGCACGGGTGCTTCGGTCACTACCTGCACAAGATAGGAAGGGAGCCAGGGCCCCAATGTCACGAGTGCGGGGAGCCCGACGACGTGGCCCAGCACACGGTTGCGGTGTGCCCACAATGGGCAGAAGAACGCCGCACATTGGTGGCGACGCTCAACACGGGCGACCTCTCGCTGAACAGCATCGTGTCCGCCATGCTGAGCAGCGAGAGGAAATGGGAGGCAGTGGCCTCCTTCTGCGAGAGCGTTATTTCGCAAAAGGAGGCCAAGGAGCGGGAGCGCGAAGACAGTGCTGTTGCGCACCCGCTCCGGCGCAGGCGGAGGGGGAGACGGCGTCTGCAGTACATGCAGGCCGCTGTAGTCTGATACCCCCCTCAGTAGGGCCAGTGGGCTGGGGACCCACACTGCACGGCCCTACACGCCTGGGGGGAGGGTCATGGCGTTCCTGACCCTCCCCTCCTTTGGCGCGGGGCTCCGGCGCATAACGAGCCGGGGCGGCCGGGGGGTGTTCTGGATAGACGTGCTCGCGATCCCTAAACACCCCCAAAACGGCAACGAGGAAGACGCCGCAGTGGTTTTAGTGGGTAGGCTCCTCACTCGGAGGAGAGAGCCCCACATAACCCCCCACCCAACATCTGGCTTCCCCAAGCCCGGGGGGTACGCGTAACGCGTTTCCACTGCGTTAAAAAAAAAAAAAAAAAAAAAAAAAAAAGGTTAGGTTAGGTTAGGTTAGGTTAGGTTAGGTTGCTCTGGCGAGACTTTTGCCCAACGTTGGCGGACCTGGCGCCCCGTGCCGTCGCCTCTATGCAGGCGTTGCCAGATCGATGGCTATGTACGGGGCGCCGATATGGGCAGATAAACTTAACGCCGCCAACAAGGCCTTATTACGAAGGCCGCAAAGGGTTGTGGCGATAAGGATCGCAAGGGCCTACACTACGGTAGCATGGGCGGCGGCGTGTGCCTTGGCGGGTACGCTCCCATGGGAGCTTGACGCCCAACTGCTCGCCGAGGCACACCGGGAGCGGGTTGAAAATAGGGCCCGGGAGGTCTACCCCGGTCCCGAAGAAGTGAAGGCCGCCCGGAAGGCGGCTCAGCGCAGGATGCGAGATAGGTGGAAGAGCGACCTGGAGGAGTCCCCCTATGGACACCGCACCATAGAGGCGCTCCTCCCGTCGCTCGACCGCTGGCTGGACCGGAAGGGAGGGCACCTCTCCTTTAGGACGACGCAGGTAATGACCGGACACGGATGTTTTGGTCATTACCTGCACAAAATTGGTAGAGAGGCCGGTCCAGCCTGCCATGAGTGCGGCGCACCGGACGACACGGCCCAGCACACTCTGGAAGAGTGTGCATATTGGGCTGATGAGCGCCGCACCATGGTGGCGGTTTTGGGAGTGGGAGACCTCTCGCTGCACAGCATCGTCGCAACCATGCTGGCCAGCGAGAGGTCCTGGGAGGCGGTGACCTCCTTCTGCGAATCAGTCATCCCGCAGAAGGAGGCCGCGGAGCGGGAGCGCGAGGAAGCTGCGGACGCGCTCCCGCTCCGGCGTAGGCGGAGAGGGAGGAGGCGGGCGCAATTCGGCGCTCGCCTCAACCCCTAGTGGAGTGTGGGTGAGGGGCCCACAACTAAACTCCACCCGTCTGGGGGAGGGATCGTGGCGGTTCCGATCCCTCCCTCCCTTGGCGCGGGAGCCCTGGCGGCCAAAAGCCAGGGCAGCCGGGGGGCACATATGGATAGAATGAATCCGATCCCATAGTGCCCCCGAAAACGGCAGTGCGGAGAAACGCCGGTGGGTTTTTAGTGGGTATGCTCCTCCCCCTCTGACTAGCAGAGGGGAACGAGAGGAGTGAGCCCCACATAACCCCCCCAACCAACATCGGGCCTCCCTAGGCCCCGGGGGGGTATGCGTAATTGCATTTTCCCACCGCAAAAAAAAAAAAAAAAAAAGGTTAGGTTAGGTTAGGTTCCCCCCCGAAGTGCTGCCACCTTGACGTGGTGGGGGGGCTTGCGTGTCTCAATGATCCTCGGGGCTACGCCGGACAGGGCTACCCATACCGGACAGGCCTGAGGTGAGAGACCAGACAAAGAGCGGCACATGACGGCGGGCGTCTCCGCGTGTCCCTCTGAAGGTAGCAGAGGGCACAGTGCGAGCGCCACAGGGAGGGAGCCGCTCCTGGCATGCCTCAGCTCATCTGAGGTGGCAGAGGAGCGGCCACATTGGAGGCGTAGCTACGCTGCTCCGCGTTAGGGCCCATCTGGGCCGGCGGCTGCTTCGGCGGCGTGGGATGGTGGGCCTGCAAGGCCCCCGGTGCGGCGGGTTTGGCGGCCACTTTTGTGGCTGCTAGATGGGTCTCGGCCCCCCGCCGGGCAACCCGTAACCCGCACGCAGCGGACCGGGGGCGCTGCTCATTGAGAGTAGCGCCGCGTGGAGTAAACCACTATAAAAATCCCCCAATCCCAAGATGTGACAGGCGTGTCGATGGGATGCATGGCTGGGGGGGAAGCCCAGTCGCAAACGTCAGGGAGGGGGCAAACCTCCTAAAAAATAGCCATTATGAGTGGTCCAAAACGTAAGACTACCCCAGGAGGTTGTAATCCTCGGTGTCATCACAGAACGGGCAGTCACCCGCGCTGTGATGACACGCAGCCCCATTCCGTATTCGGGGGGGGCAAACCGCTCGCGGACAGTTTTCACGACGACTTTGGCAAACGCACAACGGATTTCGATCAAGCAAGAGATACGGACATTTTGCGGATGAGGGGAGGAAACTCCGAGGATGAGGAAGAAAGGGTTTTTCTTCCGCGAAGCTCCTTGGCGCGTTCGCCCGTGCAGGAGCCTGCCCCTGCACAGGCGAACGTGTCACAGCACAGTCAATGTGTGGACTACCCAAGCCCACGCATTGACCTTAGCTTGCCCGAGCTGCAGATCCCTCCGTGTGGAGGGGTCGACGTCCCAACAGCAGTAAGGGACAAGCAGGGCCGCTTTAGGCGGCGTGCGCCAGGTGCGACTGCAAGCGCCGCCACGGAAGTAGGGGCGAGTCAGGAGGAGCCACGCGCACTACTGGCGACACTCGAGGGTGGCCGTGAAGCCAGGTTCGAGAGGGTCGCCAAAGTCCTCCTGACACGAATTGACGGAGGGATCTTAGTCGGAAGTGGGGGCGACACGGACGACACGATGTACACAGTGCAGTCCAGTCCGTCGCCGGCTACCTCCCCTAGCCGCCACGGGAGCCCGACCAATACGGAACGGCTAGGGACCGATGTGGAGGCGAAGGCTCGAACGGGCAAGCCTGGACCCAAAAGGGGAAAGGGAAAGGCGCGCCCACGGACGCAGACCCCACTCAAACCTGCGGGCCTAGGAGGGGGGAAAAAATCGCTGGTGAACCCCCCGGTGCCAATATCGGACGAGGAGACAACGGAGGGCAGAGAGTACGGTTGGATGTGGCAGGATCGCCCTGACAAAAGACCCCGCCCATCCGACTCGGACTCCCTGCCAGGCTCCAGCGGAGATGAGGGGCGCCATTCAACCGGCGGCGGGGGCTTATCACAAGCCTCGAAACGCCGGGGCCGCCCCCCCACGAACTACATGGTCATGAAAAATAAAGAGGCCTACTCAGTCTTGCAGCGGCAAGAACAGGAGCTGCAAGCAGAGACAGACATTGCCAACAAGATGGCACTATTGAGAAGAGAGAGGTCCCTGCGACTCGCGGAGTCGCCCCTACTGGACCTACCGCAAGACAAAACCACCTTAGTCCTGAAAAAGGCAGTCGTTGACCAAGTCAACGTTATCAAAGATGTTGCCAGCAAATCGGGCCACCTAAAAGGCACGTTTGTGCGTGCGCTTAAAGAAGCTGCTGAGGCTATCAGAGAGGCGGTAGAAAGCCTCAGCACGCGCACCATTACGGAGGAGACACGACAACTGCAGGCAGATAACGCTCGCCTTCAAGCTGAGATGGTCAGCCTCCGCCAGGAGCTTGGCCGCATACGGGAAGAGATGGAAGGGGCCGCAAGACAGAAAATCGTTGCACCTTCCACCGTGGAAACAGACGACCCTGCAGGAACGCAAGTGACAGACTCGACGGAGATGTCATGGCCGCGACTTGGCACCAAAAAGAAGGCGGAGCCGTCGACCGCCGCAAGGGCTGGTCCTTCACCAGGAACTGGCGACGACGAGTTCAGACGACGAATTATGATGCAGGTCGGCACCATGGTAGACGCTCGTCTTGAAGCACTGGAGAGAGAGGAAAGGCTCCTCCCCGCAAAAAACCTGCGGCCACCACTGGCTGCAGATAAAAAGCGTGAGACGCCCCAAACCGCGCTGGAAGCCAACCCGGCACCCCAGCGGATAAAACAGGCTGCGAGAACATCTGCGCCTGTCCCAGACCCAGGAAAGCAACAAAAAAGGAAAAGAGGCCCGGGTAAGAGGAAGAAAGGTGCTGCATTGCAGCCCGCACCGGCAGTGACAGAGCCTCGACTGCTACCACCTGCTCCGAAGTCAATGAACACGGGATGGAACGTGGTAGCAGGAGGTCGCAAGAAAGAGAGGAAGGTCGCTGCGCGCGAAGCGCAGGCACAAGCAAAAGTGCGACCACAAGTGCAGGAAGCCCGCAAATTACGACCCCCGCGAACGACGGCCGTTGTTTTGTCCATCCAACCCGAGGCTGCTACAAAAGGCATCACCTACAAAAAGGTGATTGCCGAGGCGAAGGCAAAATTGGCCCTCCCCGAGTTGGAGATCGAGTCGGTCCGCTTCAAAGTAGCGGCCACTGGTGCGCGCGTCTTGGAAGTGCCAGGAGCCGCCAGTGCCCCTAAAGCGGACAAGCTTGCACAAAAGCTCAGGGAGCTTTTTAACCCTGACGAGATTCGGGTGTCTCGGCCGACAAAATGTGCAGAACTCCGCGTTACCGGCCTAGACGATTCAGTGACAACTGGTGAAGTCGTGGCAGCTATAGCCCGAACAGGAGAATGCTCAATAGAAGCGGTCAAAGCGGGAGACATCAAATTAGATGCAAGGGGACTTGGAACAGTCTGGCTCCGGTGCCCTGTAGCGGCTGCAAAGAAGGTGGCCACGAGCGGTCGCCTATTGGTGGGCTGGGTATCGGCACAGGTCAAGTTGCTCGAACCTCGACCTCAAAGGTGCTACCGCTGCCTGGAGGTAGGGCACGTGAGGGCAACTTGTCCTTCGGAGGTCGATCGGTCTGACCAATGTTACCACTGCGGGCAGCCTGGTCACAAAGCGACCCAGTGTTCTGGCCGGCCGCATTGCACCCTGTGTGAAGCGGCGGGCAAGCCCGCGGGTCACAGGGCGGGCAGCAAATCCTGCAATGCGCCACGCACACGAAGAGGGAACACGAAAGCTGGTGATGGCCCCCGGGCCCCCTCGCAGCCTGTCAGCTCACCCACGACCGCAGTGGAGGGAGCCGAGAAGGAAACGAGTATGACCATCGGTTAAAATGGCCCTCAATTTATTACAGGCGAACCTCAACCACTGCGCCAGAGCTCAGGACCTCTTGTTCCAGAGCATGGCGCAGTGGTCAATTCAAATCGCGATAGTAGCAGAGCCATACTCGGTTCCTCCAAGAGAGGATTGGGCGGGCGACCTGGATGGTACTGTGGCCCTTGCGACACGGAGCGCAGCCGGCTCCATGCCTCTCCAGAACGTCACAAGGGGCCGTGGACACGTGGCGGCGACCTGCGGAGATGTCGCCATAATAGGATGTTATCACTCGCCCAACAGACCCCTGGCCGAGTTTGAGCAATTCCTGGTAGAGGTAGAAGCTGTGGTCCGCCGCCAGCATCCCAATCCCGTTTTGGTCGCCGGAGACTTTAACGCTAAGTCCAGGGCGTGGGGTTCCCCGGTGACGGACGTTCGAGGTCAGCATCTGGAAGAATGGGCCGTAGCATGTGGACTGACTGTGCTCAACAAAGGCTCGGTAAACACGTGCGTCCGACAGCAGGGGGGTTCGATTGTCGACGTGACCTTCGCCAGCACTACACTGGCAGGCCGAACCCAGGACTGGTCAGTGCTCGATGGTGTAGAAACACTGTCGGATCACAGATATATTCGCTTCTCTATAGCATCTCTCTCGGCGGCTCCCTTGGATCGAAGTCGATCACTTAGAGGGGACGGCCCCCGCTGGTCATTAAAACGGCTTGATAGAGAGGTACTAGAGGAGGCCGCCATGGTCCAGGCGTGGGCGCCGGCGCCTGAAGGAGCGCTCAATGTGGAAGCTGAAGCTTTATGGTTCCGCGAAAAAATGACGGAGATATGCGATGCGGCGATGCCACGAGTAAAAGCTCGCCCTCCTAAGCGCCGCGTGTACTGGTGGTCTCCAGAACTTGCGCAGCTGCGCGATGATTGCATAGTTGCGAGACGCCAGTATACGCGGCAGCGGCGCCGTCGACGGCGAGACGAGTTGGCCGAAAGACAGCTGTACGAGGAGTACAAAAACAGGAGAGTGGCACTGCAAACTGCCATCGAGAAGGCGATCGATCTTTCCCGCGAAGAGTTCCTGGAGACTCTTAATAGCGACCCGTGGGGGAGGCCGTATAAACAGGTGAGGCAAAAGCTTCGACCCTCGGCCCCACCACTAACGCAAAGTCTCCAGCCTCAGGTACTGCAGTCAGTAGTAGCAGCGCTCTTTCCTCACAGGGTACAACATCCCATACCATCTATGGCGCCACCACAAGCGGCCGAAAGACAGCAGGAGGAAGAGGAAGAAGCTCCTTCCGTCACAGAGGGTGAACTGGGAGCGGCGGTGCTAAGGCTCCGGGGGAAAAACACGGCACCTGGCCCCGATGGTATCCCGGGTCGAGCATGGGTACTTGCCATGGAGGCACTAGGGCCGAGGCTGAGAAGGCTTTTCAGCTCCTGCTTGGAGCAAGCCTGCTTCCCTAGCGCCTGGAAGACCGGCCGGCTAGTGCTGTTGAAGAAGGAAGGACGTCCAGCCGATTCACCGTCAGCATATCGGCCTATCGTGCTTCTTGACGAAGTGGGCAAGCTCTTTGAGCGGATCATCACCAACCGTCTAGTTAATCACCTGGCCAGTGAGGGACCGGACCTAGCCGACTGCCAATACGGATTTCGCAGCGGCCGCTCGACCGTTCACGCAATATTGCGGGTAAAGCAGCTGGCAGAGGAAGCCGTATCCCGGGGCGAGGTCGTCTTGGCGGTGTCATTAGACATCGCCAACGCCTTTAACACCCTCCCCTGGGGTTGCATAAAGGAGGCGCTCCTATTCCATCGAGTGCCCCACCACCTCAGCCGAATTGTGGAGGCCTACCTCTCCGAGAGGTTTGTGGCCTTCCCCGGGCAGCAAGAGTGGAGGCGCCGGGAGATGGTATGCGGTGTTCCACAGGGGTCGGTTCTAGGACCACTCTTGTGGAACATCGGATATGACTGGGTGCTGCGAGGAGCAAATCTGCGAGGGGTTGAAGTCACTTGTTACGCGGACGACACGCTTGTGACAGCGAAAGCGGGCACCTTCAGGGACGCCTCCGTACTGGCGACAGCAGGGGTCGCGCGCGTCGTAGGACGAATAAGGCGGTTGGGGCTGGAGGTAGCTCTGAATAAGTCCGAGGCTATCTGTTTCCACGGTCCTCGGAGAGCGCCTCCACCTCAGGCTCACATTGTCGTGGGAGGAGTCCGGATCGCTGTCGGGTCGACGATGCGCTACCTCGGCATCGTCCTCGATAGTCGGTGGACCTTCCAGGCGCACTTTCAGCGCCTGGCTCCCAAGCTGCTTGGCACGGCCGCAGCGCTAGGGCGTATACTCCCTAATTTGGGAGGGCCCAAAGCCTCCTGCAGACGGCTTTATACGGGAGTTGTACGTTCGATGGCCCTGTACGGAGCCCCCGTGTGGGCCGACGCCCTTGATAGCCGGAAAATCACACAATTGCGACAAACGCAGAGGGTGATGGCGATAAGGGCGATACGGGGCTATCGAACAATATCTTCGGAGGCAGCATGTGTGCTGGCCGGGTCCCTACCGTGGGATTTGGATGCCAGGGCCCATGCGTCAGTGTTCTTCTGGCGGGAGGAGGCACATGCCCGAGACTTCTGGCCAACACCACAAGAAGTCCAAGCCAAGCACGACGTGTACCGCCTTAAGGCGATTGAAACGTGGATAGGAAGGCTAGCCCAACCAAACGCTGGGCTGAGAACGGTCCAGGCACTCCGCCCAGTCCTCAAACAATGGCTGGAGCGGCGCCACGGTGTGATGACGTTTCGGCTGACGCAGATCCTCTCGGGGCATGGCTGCTTCGGGCGGTATTTGCATCGCGTAGCCAGAAGAGAACCGACGGCAGAGTGTCACCACTGTGATGACTGCCCAGAAGACACGGCCCAGCACACGCTGGAGGTGTGCCCAGCCTGGGAAGAGGAGCGCCAAATACTGGGCAACTACATAGGTCCCGACCTTTCGCTGCCAACTGTGGTTCGCGCTATGGTGAGCAGTGAAGAGGCATGGGCAGCGGTTCTCACCTTCTGCGAAAGGGTGATGGAGAAGAAAGAGGCAGCCGAAAGGGAGAGGGAGACAACGTCCCTAGATCCCGGCCGCCAACGGCGTATAGGGCGAAGACGACGGGCCTACAACCGCAACCTTCCGCCTTAATTAGTGGCCAGGGGTGGCAGATTTGGGGAAATCTGTCACCCAACTAACCTATCTGGCCACAGAGGGCGTCGCGCAGTGTTTCCGCGCGCATCTCTAAGCCGAAGCAGATGTGGGACTGCTCTCACTCGCAACTGCGTACGTGGAAGGGGCCACCAACAGGCCAAGCACCGGCGGGTCGTGGAGGATTGCCTCAGTGTACCCATAACCCGCCACAAAGGTGACGAGACGGAGCACCTTGGGGTTTTACTCCGTGAGAGTCGGAGATACCCCCCAGTCTCCCCCGGGCTGGGCGGGATCCATAATGGATTTCCCCAAGTAAAAAAAAAAAAAAAAAAAAAAAAAAAAAAAAAAAAAAAAAAAAAAAAAAAAAAAGGTTAGGTTAGGTTAGGTTAGGTTGGTGTCTCCACGTCCACCCGCGTTGTGGAGTGGGGAGTGAGGGTGGACGTGGAGACGCTGTCGGATCATCGCTACATTCGATTCGATGTCTCCACGTTCCCTGTCGCTCCGAGGGGTGTCGGACGGCCCACTGCGGGGGAAGGGCCGCGCTGGAAACTCGGCAAACTCGACCGAGAAATGGCCAAAGAAGCAGCGATTGTCGAGGGGTGGCAGGCTGGGTCTAGGCCCATCGGTGAAATCGACGCCGAGGCGGAGCGGCAGGTTGCTGCTCTCCAGCGCATATGCGATGCAGCAATGCCCCGAGCAAAGGCGACTCCGCCGCGGCGCCGACTTTACTGGTGGCGCGAGGAGCTTCGGGAGGCACGAAGCGGATGCACAGCTGCGCGCCGCCAATACACCAGGAGCAGACGGAGAAGGATACGCGATCCGGCCAGGGAGGACGAGCTCTACGCCGCCTACCGAGCCAAATGCCACGCCCTGCAGGCAGGCATCGCGCAGGCTAGGGAAGCGGCGTGGAAGGAGTGGCTGGAGACGCTGGACCGGGACCCATGGGGACGCCCTTACAAAACTGTAAGGGCAAAACTCCGGCCTTGGGCCCCTCCGCTAACCAGCAGCCTGGAGCCGGACCTCTTAGAACGTATCCTTACTGGTCTGTTCCCTGAAAGAGGTGTATGGCATCCGCCAGCGATGGGTAGGAACACTACCAGCACTGCGGTAGAGGATGACATCCCTCCTGTCACAGAGGGGGAACTCGGGGCAGCAGTCTTAAGGCTCCGGCTGAAAAACAGCGCCCCCGGACTTGACGGTGTGCCCGGACGTGTCGTGGTGCTCGCGCTTGGTGAGCTGGAGGAGAGAGTGAGGGCCCTCTTCCACGCATGTCTCCAACAAGGTCGGTTCCCGCGAAGCTGGAAGACCGGTAAGGTCGTCCTTCTTCAGAAGGACGGGCGCCCGGCTGAGTCGCCGTCGGCCTATCGCCCCATAGTCTTGCTTGACGAGATGGGCAAGCTCTTTGAGCGAGTGCTCGCGGCCCGTCTCGTCAGACACCTCGGGGAGGTAGGACCCGACTTGCACGAGTGCCAGTACGGCTTTCGGCGGGAAAGGTCGACCATTGATGCCATAGCGCGGTTGAGGGTCCTCGCCGATGGGGCAGTCTCACAGGGCGGAGTGCTGTTGGCAGTGTCGCTAGACATAGCGAATGCCTTCAACACTTTGCCCTTTGAGACTGTCAAGGAGGCACTGAGGTACCACGGTGTCCCCCACTATCTCAGAACAGTAGTCGAGGACTACTTCAGAGACCGGGCCATCACATACCCGACTCAAGCTGGATGGGCAAGCAGGACGGTCACGTGCGGTGTCCCACAGGGGTCAGTCCTCGGACCACTCCTGTGGAACATCGGGTACGACTGGGTGCTTCGCGGTACCAACCTGCGGGGCGTCAACGTACTGTGTTACGCTGACGACACTCTCGTCACCGCAAAGGGGAGCACCCACAGGCAGGCCGTCCTGCTCGGCACAGCAGGGGTAGCTCACGTGGTGAGTCGCATTAGGGCCCTGGGACTCGAAGTGGCCCTCAACAAGTCCGAGGCTCTCTGTTTCCACGGGCCTCGAAACGCACCGCCTCCTGGGCTGGAAATAGTGGTCGGGGGAACCTCCATCGCCGTCGAGTCGACGATGCGGTACCTAGGCATTGTCCTCGACGGTCGGTGGAGATTCACTGAGCACTTTGCGCGGAAGGCGCCAAAATTGCTGGCCGCAGCCGGAGCACTCGGGGGACTGCTCCCGAACACCGGGGGACCGGGCAGCACATGCCGCCGCCTTTACCAGGGTGTTGTGCGCTCCATGGCACTCTATGGGGCCCCAATATGGGCAGAATCCCTGAACGCTCGGAACGTGGCCCTGTTGCGCAGACCCCAACGGGTTATAGCCACGAGAGCGATCCGAGCGTACAGGACGGTCTCCTTTGAGGCGGCGACGTTGCTGGCCGGCAGTCCACCATGGGACCTGGAGGCTGGGGTCCTGGCGGCGGTATACTGGCAAGTGACAGAAGAGCGGGCGGCGGGTAATCGTCCACTTCCGGAGGAGATCAAACGTTGGAGGGAGGAGGCCAAGGATGACCTTCTCCGGAGGTGGGATGAAAGGCTAGAAGCCCCGAGCGCAAGCCGCGAGGTGGTGGGCGCAGTACGCCCAGTCCTTAGGGACTGGTTGAAGCGCGACTTCGGGCCAATGACGTACCACTTGACACAGGTACTTACTGGGCACGGTTGCTTTGGTAGGTACCTGTGGCGAGTGGCACGACGAGAGGACACAGCGGTGTGCAAGCACTGCGACAGTGGGGAGGACGACACGGCGCATCACACCCGCGCCGTATGCCCTGCGTGGGATGAACCGCGGTCAGAGATGGCTGCGGTTATTGGAGCAGACCTATCACTGCCGGCAATAGCCAGTGCGATGGTACGCAACAGGGGCACTTGGGAAGCGGTCGTCGCGTTCTGCGACGCTGTCATGTCCCTAAAGGAGGCGGCGGAGAGAGAGCGAGAGGACGATCCCCTCTCGCTCCCTATCCGCCGAAAAAGGACCGGGCGGAGGCGGGCCGCGTATGACCGCCGCTTGCCGCCCTAACTGGGACCTCGGGCAGGAGATCGGGGGATCTCCTGCCTGACGAGCATGTCCCGAGGCGGACAAGACGCAAAAGTGCGCACATTTAGGAGGGACAGTGGCAAAAGCCGCAATAGCCGGGCTCGCAAGAGCGACACGCGTATGGTAGGGCCGAGGTAAGCGCCAAGCGTTCCCTTAGTCCTACCCCAGGCGGAGCGAGGGTACACCGAGGGGTTTTAGTGGGTAGGCCTCCCCCTAAGGGAGGAGAGTCCCACATAACTCCCGACCCCCTCCCCCGGGGGCGGGAGTATGCGTAACGCATTTCCCCTCGTAAAAAAAAAAAAAAAAAAAAAAAAAAAAAGGTTGGTGTCCGCAACAAGATACGTAACGCCCCCGGAATGGACAGCCTAGAGCCGGAGCTCCTCGGCCGGATTGTGGAGGCGCTATTCCCGGCAGCGCCGGTATTCGCTCCGCCCCGCATGATGGGCCCCGAAGAGCCGACAGAACTGGTTGCGACACCACCAGTGTCAGATGGTGAAATGGCAGGGGCAATCCACCGGCTGCTGGTCCGTAAAAAGGCCCCAGGCCCAGACGGAGTACCTGGCCGCGTCCTGCCAGTGGCGCTGACGCACCTCGGAGACCGTCTCAAAGACCTCTTTGATGACTGTCTAGGGACGGGACGGTTTCCGAGGTGCTGGAAGGAGGGCAAGCTCTGCCTCATCCGTAAGGAGAGCCGGCCGGCAGACTCTCCCTCGGGTTGGAGACCGATCGTGCTGCTGGATGAGACCGGGAAGATGCTCGAGCGCATCATCGCTTCCCGGATCATCCAGCACCTAGAAGGGACGGGTCCAAATGTGTCCGACCGCCAGTACGGTTTCCGTGCTGGGAGGTCGACCCTGGATGCACTGAGCGCCTTAAGGGCGTTTCACGAATACGCGGCGGGGAGAGGGGAGGGAGTAGTGGCGGTGTCACTTGACATCGCCAATGCGTTTGGTTCCCTCCCATATGCAGTAATCGTTGAGGCGCTCCGCTACCACAGGGTTCCTCTCTATCTGAGGAGAGTCGTGGAGCACTATCTCACGCAAAGAGTGGTGCTCTACGAAGAGCGGGGCGGCCAACGACGGGAAAGGGCGATGGAGTGCGGGGTACCTCAGGGGTCTGTTCTTGGGCCCCTCCTATGGAACATAGGCTTCGACTGGGCCATAAGAGGGGTCCTGCTCCCCCGGATGACTATCATCTGTTACGCTGATGACACGATGGTAGCCGTCCGGGGTTCAGGGCTGGAGGAGACCCTGAGGAGAGCGGCAGTCGCGGCGGACCTTATGGTCACCCGCATAAGGCTACTGGGGCTGAATGTGGCACTCACGAAGACCGAGGCCATCGTCTTCGGGGGAAGGGGCTGGCGGCCACCTGCTGCAGCCACAATACCGGTCGGAGGAGAGGCGGTCCAGGTGAAGGCCCACATCAAGTATCTGGGCATCCACCTGGACCGCAGATGGGATTTCGGGGAGCACTTTCGCCAGCTTGCTCCCCGGATCGTGGCAGCAGCATCCGCCCTGGGCAGGCTCTTGCCCAATGTGGGAGGGCCTAGTGCGGCTTGCCGCCGCCTATACGCGGGGGTGGCGCGGAGCATGGCCCTGTACGGCGCGCCTATCTGGGCCGATCGGCTGAACGCGGCCAACAGGGCCCTCCTGCGTAGGCCGCAGCGAGTGGTGGCCACCCGTGTAATAAGGGCGTACTGCACGGTGGCGTGGGCGGCGGCGTGTGCACTGGCGGGCTCTATGCCCTGGGAGCTGGACGCCCAAGTGCTCGCAGAGGCGTACAGGGAGCGGGCGAGGCGCAGGGCACTCAACGTGCTCCCCGCCCCCGAGGAGTTAAAAGAGGAGCGTCGCCAGGCGCAAAGGCGGATGAGGGACCGGTGGAAAAACGACCTGGAGGACTCCCCCTATGGAACCCGCACCATAGGGGCACTCCTCCCGTCGTTTGACCACTGGTTGGACCGTAAGCACGGCAAGGTGGGGTTCAGGCTGACGCAGGTAATGACCGGACATGGGTGTTTCGGCCATTACCTGCATCAAATCGGAAGGGAGGCGAGCCCCGCCTGCCACGAGTGCGGTGCGGAGGATGACTCGGCCCAGCACACCCTAGCGGAGTGCAACCACTGGGCCGAGGAGCGCCGCGAAATGGTGGAGGCAATTGGGGGGGATGATCTCTCGCTGCGTAGTGTCGTATCGGCCATGCTATGCAGCGAGAGATCCTGGGAGGCGGTGGCCTCCTTCTGCGAAACCGTCATCGGGCAGAAGGAGGCAGCGGAACGGGAGCGCGAAGATAGGGCAGAGGCGCTCCCGATCCGGCGCAGGCGTAGAGGGAGAAGGCGGGCGCAATTCGGCGCTCGCCTGAACCCCTAGTGGAGTTCGTGGGTGAGGGGCCCACGACGATAGACTCCACACGCCTGGGGGAGGGATCGTAGCGTAGCGTATTCCGATCCCTCCCTCCTTTGGCGCGGGAGCCCTGGCTCCAGTCAGCCAGCCAGGGCAGCCGGGGGGCGTTCTGGAAGAATGACTCCGACCCCATAACGCCCCCATCAACAACGGCAGTGCGGAATCGCCGGTGAGTTTTTAGTGGGTAGGCCCCATCTGCGGGGAGAGTCCCACATAACCCCCCCACCCAACATCTGGCCTCCCTAGGCCCGGGGGGGTATGCGTAAAGCATTTTCTCACCCAAAGACGCCGCGCATGAGGCCTTCTTGGCCACACTGGACAGAGATCCATGGGGGCGGCCGTACAAATTTGTCCGCAACAAAATTCGCAACGCCCCCGGAATGGACACTCTAGAGCCGGAGCTCCTCGGCCGGATAGTCGAGGGACTATTTCCCCCAGCCCCGGCATTCACCCCGCCCCGCATGCTCGGCCCCGAGGAAGAGCTGATGGAGCCGCTGGTGGCACCACCGGTTACGGACGGGGAAATGGGGGCGGCAATCCAGCGTCTACGGGGCTGTAAAAAGGCCCCCGGCCCAGATGGCGTGCCTGGCCGTATCCTGCCGGTGGCACTAATACACCTCGGGGACCGTCTCAAAGACCTCTTTGACGACTGTCTAGAGACGGGACGGTTTCCGAGGTGCTGGAAGGAGGGTAAGCTCTGCCTCCTCCGTAAGGAGAGCCGGCCGGCAGACTCTCCATCAGGGTGGAGACCAATTGTGTTGCTGGATGAGACCGGGAAGATGCTCGAGCGCATCATCGCTTCCCGGATCATCCAGCACCTAGAAGGGACGGGTCCAAATGTGTCCGACCGCCAGTACGGATTCCGGGCCGGGCGGTCGACCATGGACGCGCTGGGCGCCCTACGGGCATTCCATGACCACGCGGCAAGACGAGGGGAGGGGGTGGTGGCGGTGTCGCTAGACATCGCCAATGCGTTTGGCTCCCTTCCGTACGCGGTCATAGTAGAGGCGCTCCGCTACCATGGGATCCCCCTCTACCTGAGGAGGATCGTAGAGCACTACCTCACGGAAAGGGTAGTGCTCTACGAAGAGCGGAGCGGCCGACGAAGGGAGCATGGTATGGCGTGCGGAGTCCCTCAAGGTTCCGTGCTAGGGCCCCTCCTCTGGAATATAGGGTTCGACTGGGCCATAAGAGGGGTCCTGCTCCCCCGGATGACTGTCATCTGTTACGCAGATGACACGATGGTAGCCGTCCGGGGAGCGCAGCTAGAGGAGGCTCTGCGAAGAGCGGCAGTCGCGGCGGACCTCATGGTCACCCGCATTAGGCTGCTGGGACTGAGAGTGGCCCTAGAAAAGACGGAGGCCATCGTCTTCGGTGGGAGGGGCTGGCGGCCACCTGCTGCAGCCGTAATACCGGTGGGAGGAGAGGCGGTCCAGGTGAAGGCCCACATTAAGTATCTGGGCATCCACCTGGACCGCAGATGGGATTTCGGGGAGCACTTTCGCCGCCTTGCTCCTCGGATCGTAGCAGCGGCATCCGCCCTGGGTAGGCTCTTGCCCAACGTGGGAGGGCCCAGTGTGGCCTGCCGCCGCCTATACGCGGGGGTTGCGAGGAGCATGGCCTTGTATGGCGCGCCGATCTGGGCCGATCGGCTGAATGCGGCCAACAAGGCCCTCCTGCGCAGGCCGCAGAGAGTGGTGGCCACTCGAGTTATAAGGGCGTATTGTACGGTGGCGTGGGCGGCGGCGTGCGCACTGGCAGGCTCCATGCCCTGGGAGCTGGATGCTCAGGTCCTCGCAGAAGCATACAGGGAGCGGGCGAGGCGCAGGGCACTCAACGAGTTCCCTGCCCCCGAGGAACTGAGAGAGGAGCGTCGCCAGGCGCAAAGGCGGATGAGGGACCGGTGGAAAAACGACCTGGAGGACTCCCCCTATGGAACCCGCACCATAGGGGCACTCCTCCCGTCGTTTGACCACTGGTTGGACCGTAAGCACGGCAAGGTGGGGTTCAGGCTGACGCAGGTAATGACCGGACATGGGTGTTTCGGCCATTACCTGCATCAAATCGGAAGGGAGGCGAGCCCCGCCTGCCACGAGTGCGGTGCGGAGGATGACTCGGCCCAGCACACCCTAGCGGAGTGCAACCACTGGGCCGAGGAGCGCCGCGAAATGGTGGAGGCAATTGGGGGGGATGATCTCTCGCTGCGTAGTGTCGTATCGGCCATGCTACGCAGCGAGAGATCCTGGGAGGCGGTGGCCTCCTTCTGCGAAACCGTCATCGGGCAGAAGGAGGCAGCGGAACGGGAGCGCGAAGATAGGGCAGAGGCGCTCCCGATCCGGCGCAGGCGTAGAGGGAGAAGGCGGGCGCAATTCGGCGCTCGCCTGAACCCCTAGTGGAGTTCGTGGGTGAGGGGCCCACGACGATAGACTCCACACGCCTGGGGGAGGGATCGTAGCGTATTCCGATCCCTCCCTCCTTTGGCGCGGGAGCCCTGGCTCCAGTCAGCCAGCCAGGGCAGCCGGGGGGCGTTCTGGAAGAATGACTCCGACCCCATAACGCCCCCATCAACAACGGCAGTGCGGAATCGCCGGTGAGTTTTTAGTGGGTAGGCCCCATCTGCGGGGAGAGTCCCACATAACCCCCCCACCCAACATCTGGCCTCCCTAGGCCCGGGGGGGTATGCGTAAAGCATTTTCTCACCGTCAAAAAAAAAAAAAAAAAAAAAAAAAAAAAAAAAAAAAAAAAAAAAAAAAAAAAAAAAAAAAAAAAAAAAAAGGTTAGGTTAGGTTAGGTTAGGTTAGGTTAGGTTAGGTACCACGGACCTGCTCGGTTGTCCGAGTGGGCGGGGAGGTGTACCCCGACGTGGCGCGTCCCCAGGTGGTGGATAGGGGAATGCCCCGGCCGTCGTCGAGCCGGGGTAGGACATGGTCCCGCGAACCAAACACCGGGGGGGGAATAGGGGGGCTTCGGCCCGCGAGGGGCTCTCCGCGCGTCCCTCTGATCAGCAGAGGGCGCCGTGGAAGAGCAAAGGTGGAGGGTGAGAGGTGGCTTACCTCGCGAGGGTTCTCCGCGCGTCCGTCTGAATAGCAGACGGCGCAGTGGATGAGCCATGGGACGGGTCCGGTGTGCACTCGCACTGCCATCGGACAGACACGGGGAGCATGCTGCTGCCCATGTCACCGCCGCTCGTAACCCTTTCTAAGGGCCGAGGGCCTTGCCTTAACCGGCCGGGCCGCGAGGAGTAAACCTCTCTAAAAAATCCCTAAACCCCGGCGCTGTGGTGCGTGGCGTCGAGGTTCTCCTGAGGTGTCGATCGGGGCACTGTTTTGCGCTCGGACCTCTGGGGTTTCTCCCCCCGCGGGTACCGGAGGTGGCCGAAAGGACCCCTGGCGTGTCATAGGTGTGTGTGATTCTCTGGTCAAGGAGCCCTTTGCTTCCCTGACACTGCCTACCTGCCTGGAAGGATTGTGCATTGGATTTCTGAGAAATCCAAACGCAGATCCATCTCTTGGCGGGTTGGCGGTGTTAGCGGGGTAAGAGGCTCACACATCGGTTATCACACACACCCGTGGCATGTCCGGGGAGCTTTCGGCCTCCAAATGGCGGCTGCGGGGGGGGGAGACACCAGACCTCCGCGCGCAACGCAGTTCCCCGACCGACACCCTGAGGAGTGGCTGAGTAGGTTAACTCAGCCGCTAGCGGCCAACCCTGGGAGACCGCCCGCCCTCCCAGCGGTATTAGGGTTCTCCGGGTGCAGGGGGCACCGCCCGGAGTGACCGTCTTTCCCCCATACTCGTGGGAATAAAAACGGAGCAAAACAAAAACGGGGAAGGGGAGGGTTTAGTATGTAAGGACAATGAGGTTTGTGGCGAAGAGCGCCGCATCAAAGAGGGCAAGGCAATACATGCGCAGATGCAGCCCACAGTGCTGCTTCATCGTCTGGAAGGGCCAGACAGCGCAGAACTGCCATCGTTACGGGATCCGGGACTTGATCCAGATGAGAGAATGGCGGCTAATCTAGAGCCGCCAACAAGAAAAACAAAAAGGCACCACACGGGTGACGCCGAACTCGAGCCTAAGGCGAAGGTGAACTCGTCGCGGAGAGGGCGACTGACAGGCGCCAAGAGTTTGCTCAGCGACATCGCCGGGGCGAGGGAGAAAATCAGGGCCCGCCTCGATGGCCTAGAGGGGGAAACCGGCACGGCCTCCGGCCACAGTCCCGGTACGAGCGCGTCCAGATCGAAAAATGTGGAAGGCAAGGAGGCAGAGAAGCGGCCTCAATCGAGGGACCTCAGCCCGAACCCCTGGGACGGAGAGGACTGCTATATCGAGACAACGCGGAAAGCAGCCCTCTCGGTCCTGGAGGAGGCTAAGAAGTCGGGTCACATTGGCGGCCAAGTCTGGGGGCGCATGAACAGGGCCTGCCGAGTCATAATATCGGCTATGGACTGCCTTGAGGGCAGAACAGTAGATGAGGAGATACGCGCTCTCAGGGCAGACAATAAGCTTATGAGGGAGCAGCTCGCGATAGCGCAGGCTGAGACCAGGGCGCTAAAGACGGCCTTCCTCTCAGAGAGCCGCAGAGAATCGCAGTCGGAAGCAATGGCGGAGCAGCTCCCAGCACTCATCAAAAGTGTGGTCTCGGAGATGAGAGAGGAGCTGAGGAGGGACATCTCTGTGAGCATCGGAGAGATGATGAACGTTCGTCTCGAAGATATTAGGCAACGTCTCCCCCCTGAGCCGACCCTTCGCCCTCCACTGGCAGCGCACCGGAAAGCGCCCGAAACTGCTGCCCACCCGGCAGAACCACCGGTGAGCCAGCGGCCAGCGGCGTCAGGGACGACCTTGGAGCCTGCGCCACCTGCGAAGTCTGCTGCTTCCAAGGCGCCTAAAACAAAGCGGAAGAAAAAGGCCTCCAAGGAGTCAACCCCACAGCAGTCTGCCAAGTCCGGTCAACCTGCCCGCCCTGTCCCAGCACCCCGACAACTGCAGCGACCAAATATCGCACCGTTACCACAAGCGTCGCAACCTACGACGCAGGTGCAAGCGGAGCTACAAGGGGAGGGCACATGGAGTCAGGTCGTAGGCAGGAAGGCCAAAAACAAGGCCAAGAAGACGAACTCAGCGCCAGCAGCAACATCTCAGCAGGCGCCCAAACCTAAGCCGAAACCACGCAGCCACGGGCTAGTGGTCCCTCCCTCTGCTGCCGTAGTACTGGCCCTCAAGCCGGATTCGGAGGCCTCATACGCCTCCATTCTCACAAAGGCTACAACATCGTTCAGCCTAGCGGAAGTGGGGCTGGAGCACGTGAGGGTCAGAAAGACTGCCAATGGGGCCCGAATTATTGAAGTCCCCAATACAGACAATGGCAGGGCAGCCGACCGTCTGCGCGAAAAGTTGCAGGCCATCGTCGGTGAGGACGCCCGGGTTTATATGCCCGTAAAATTTGGTGGCCTTAGGGTCTCGGGCCTGATGGAATCGGTGACCCGAGAAGCCCTGGCGGCGGCAATCGCAGCAAAGGGTGGCTGCGGAGCAGAAGAAGTAAAGGTTGGCTCACTGCGTACTGCATACGATGGATCGGGGTCAACTTTGGTGAAGTGCCCCGTGGTGGCGGCAAAAAAGGTATGCGAAGGTGGGAGGCTAAACGTGGGCTGGTCCAGTGCACTAGTCCAAGCCCTGGACCGGGCACCGTTCCGGTGCTATAAATGTATGGGGACAGGGCACACCAGGGCAACGTGCCCATCTGAAACGGAGAGGGGACAACTGTGCTATAGGTGCAGTAAGCCGGGGCACAAGGCGTCGTCCTGCACGGACACACCCTTCTGTGCGGTGTGCCATCACGCTAAAAGACCAGCCGGGCACGTTATGGGGGGCCAGGCTTGCAACCCCCCAAGGACAAGAGGAAGACAAAACCCCGTGGGGACCCTAGGGCGCAGCCAAGGACATGCCAACCAGGCTGAAGAGGGACAAGCAATGGACCAATAATGTCGCTACGCCAACACGAGATCTTGCAAACAAATGCAAACCACTCCATCCGCGCCCAAGACCTCGTAATGCAGGTCATGGCGGAGTGGGGTGTAAGCGTAGCGGTGGTTGCTGAGCCGTACTGTGTCCAACCTCGGCCCAACTGGGCGGGCGCATCCGATGGGAGCGTGGCCATAATTGCTCCGGCTATCGGCGACTTCCCTCCCCTGGTAGAATTGGACAAAGGGCCGGGCTACGTAGCGGCCAACTGGCTGAATATTGTAATAGTGGGGACATACTTCTCTCCTAACCGGCCGCTTAGAGCCTTCGAGGGGCACCTGGATAACCTAGCAAGGGTACTAAGAAGGGTTGCACCAAAGCCGGTGCTTCTGATGGGGGACCTCAATGCCAAGAGCGCGGCTTGGGGATCCCCCGTTACTGACGTGAGGGGCGCAACACTCAGGGACTGGGCGGTGGTGATGGGGCTGAGCATCGTCAACCGTGGAAGCGCCAACACCTGTGTGCGATGGCAGGGAGGATCCATCGTTGACGTCACGCTGGCGACCCCTGTTGTCGCCGACAGAATCGGTGACTGGCGCGTCATGGAGGAAGTGGAGACCCTCTCCGATCACGTCTACATCCGCATGAGGGTCTCCCCGACGCTGGCGGCCCCACTGCCGGTTAGGAGCCGGGCGGAGAAGAGCTTCCCAAGGTGGTCGCTAGCCAGTCTCGATAGCGAAGTGGCGGAGGAGGCGGCTATAATAGAGACCTGGTGTGCGGCCTTGCCGGATCATCTAGGCACTGAGGAAAGGGCAGTTTATTTCCGAGCGTCGCTTACACGAATATGCGATGCCGCAATGAAGAGATGGAAGAAACTGCCCGGCAAGCGTCAGGTCTATTGGTGGACGGAAGAGATAGCCGCCCTCCGTGTAGCTGCGAATGCTGCCAGGCGGGCATACACCCGATGTAGGCGCCGGCGACACACCAGAGAGGAGGAAGATGAGCTGCTGGACGCACTAACCGCAGCAAAGGGAGCCCTCAACGCAGCGATCGCCCAACAAAAGGACGAGGCTCGCGAGGAGTTTATCTGCACACTGGATAGGGATCCGTGGGGGCGACCGTACAAAATTGTGAAGAACAAGCTGAAGCATGCTCCCCCCATGGATTCCTTGGAACCAGAGCTTCTCGCGAGGATAGTGGAGGGTCTTTTCCCGGCGGCACCGCCCTTTGCGCCCCCTGTGATGACAGTGCCGACAGAGGATCCTGAGGAAGCGGCTGAAATCCCGGACGTGACTGATGTGGAGATCCTTGGGGCAGTCGCACGCCTCAAAGCCAGCAGGAAGGCCCCGGGCCCTGATGGGGTGCCAGGGAAAGTCATACCCATGGCAATGAAACACCTGGGGCTCAGACTGCGGGGCATCTTTGACGACTGCCTCAAAGAGGGAACATTTCCAAAATGCTGGAAAGAGGGGAGGTTGTGCCTGCTGCGGAAGGAGGGTCGTCCAGCTGACTCCCCTTCAGGATACCGCCCCATCGTCCTCCTGGACGAAACAGGCAAAATGTTCGAGCGGGTGATTGCTGGGCGCATCACGAAACATCTGGAGGACGACGGCCCGAATCTGAGCGAGATGCAGTTCGGGTTCCGCGAGGGGCGGTCAACGATCGATGCAGTGGGCGCACTGAAAAGGTTCAGTGACCTAGCCACGGAGAATGGTGAGGGGACCGTGGCAGTGTCACTGGATATTGCCAACGCTTTTGGATCCCTCCCCTACGAGGTAATTAAGGAGGCCCTTCGCTACCACCGGGTGCCTTCCTACCTGAAGGCAATCGTGGGGCACTACCTTTCAGAAAGGGTAGTGCTCTACGAAGGAGCGAATGGTCGCCTTGAGCGGAAGATGGAGTGCGGTGTTCCACAGGGGTCGGTACTAGGGCCCCTGCTCTGGAACATCGGCTTCGATTGGGCGATCCGAGGTGCACAGCTCTCCCGCACGGTAACCATCTGTTATGCTGACGATACAATGGTGGCCGTGAGGGGGAGACAATATGAGGAAACCCTAAGAAAGGCGGCGGTCGCCACAGAACTGACGGTTGGGAGGATCGGTCTCCTAGGCCTCAAAGTTGCGCTCGCAAAAACAGACGCGGTGGTCTTTGGAGGGAGGGGCTGGCGGCTGCGGGCCGATGAGACCATCCCCGTGGGAGGTGAGACGGTCCAAGTCAAGGCCCATATTAAATACCTGGGCCTGATTCTGGACCGGAGGTGGGATTTCAAAGAGCATTTCTCACAAATGACTCCACGACTCGTCGGCACCGCGGCCGCGCTGGGCCGCCTCCTACCAAATGTAGGTGGCCCAAAAGCCCCATGCCGGCGCCTCTTCGCCAATGTGGTGAGGAGCATGGCACTGTACGGTGCGCCGATATGGGCAGGAAGGCTGACCGAGAGGACGAAGACCCTCCTCCGGAGACCGCAGAGGGTGATAGCCCAAAGGATGGCCAGATGCTTCCGAACGGTGGGCTTTGCGGCGGCCTGCGCTCTTGCCGGTACCCTGCCGTGGGAGCTGGACGCTAGGCTGATGGCAGAGCGGTATGAGCAGCGGGCGGAGGCCATGATCGACGTGCATCTGGCCCCAGAAGAGGTAGCCGCGAGGCGCCGTATGGCGGTCCGGCGGGAGCGAGACCGCTGGAAAGAGATCTTGGAGGAGTCCCCATACGGCACCCGAACCACAGGGGCACTCCTCCCATCCTTGGAGGCTTGGCTGGACCGCAAGACGGGCAGCCTAACATATAGGTTGGTGCAGGTGATGACCGGGCATGGCTGCTTCGGACATTACCTGCACCAAATAGGACGGGAGCCAACACCAGCCTGTCACCACTGTGGTGACGAGGATGACACGGCCCAGCATACACTGGCAGACTGCATCAGCTGGGCCGGTGAGCGCCAAGAACTGACAGCGGTCTTAGGGACGGACGATCTCTCGCTGCACAGGGTGATTTCCGGTATGTTATCCAGCGAGAGATTGTGGGAGGCCGGGACTAGATTCTGCGAAGCCGTCCTGTCGCAGAAAGAGGCAGCGGAGCGGGAGCGCGAAGAAAGGGCGGATGCGCACCCGCTCCGGCGCAGACGAGTGGGGAGAAGGCGGTTACAATACGCCAACCGCGAACTCCCCGAGTAGGGCCGTGGACTGGGGATCCACAATAGGGCCCAACAGGTCTAAGGGAAGGGTTGAGGCGTTGCCAATCCTTCCCTCCTTCGGCGCGAGGATGCGCCCGGTGTAAATCCGGGACAGTCTGTGGACGTCACGGTAGTAATACTAGTAATCCCCGTGGCGTCCCACCAACACCAACACAGACATAGAGGGTAACGCCGCTGGGTTTTTAGTGGGTATGCTCCCCCCCCCTCCTGGCTAGCAGGAGCAGGGTGGGAGTGAGCCCCACATAACCCCCCACCATGGGCCTTCTCCAACCCCGGGGGGTATGTGCCCCCTCGGACTCCGAGGGGGGTAAACGCATTTTCCCAGCGAGAAAAAAAAAAAAAAAAAAAAAAAAAAAAAAAAAAGGTTAGGTTAGGTAGGTATCGGTAAAAAAAAAAGGTTAGGTTAGGTTAGGTTAGGTTAGGTTAGGTTAGGTTAGGTTAGGTTAGGTTAGGTTAGGTTAGGTTAGGTTAGGTTAGGTTTTTTTTTTTTTTTTTTTTTTTTTTTTTTTTTTTTTTTTTTTTTTTTTTTTTTTTTTTTTTTTTTTTTTTTTTTTTTTCTACTATCTCCAACATGATCGGAGGTTTGTGTTCAGCAATAGACTCTTTCATACCAGTTCTCGCTTGTTTTCTACTCGTACTTCCATGCTTCATACTAGTCTTTCTATCATTCATCATCTTTCTTACTGTTTTGTGGCTGGGATTGCCACCTACTTCTATCTTAGGATTTATTTATTTATTATTTCTGGTATCTACCTATATTCTTTATCGCTGTTTTAGGATAATTTTGGCAGGGTTTACATAATAAAGTGGGCACAACGCTGTTTTACATTTGTTTGTGGTGTACAGTTTCTTTTCTTAATTCTATTTTACATTTTTCTTATTTCTACTTTTTACAAATTACTTTACATTTTTCATCTTATGTTGTTTTATGCTTATTTCTAATATTCTTATGATATTATATAAACATAATTTATCCTACGTTTTATTTCTTTTTATGACTTTCCTTGCTATATTTTCGCAGTATAATAAGAACTCATCTCTGTTTTTGCTGGTCATTATTTGTTTTATACTATGTACAGTTAATATGGTTTTTAACTTCATTTCTAGATTTTGCCGTTGCAGCCCATACACCGGACACTCGAGCAACACGTGTGGGACCGTTTCGCCAATTGCGGGGTCGCAGATGCATGATGGATCTTCTTTGCACCTGAATCGATTCAGGTATTCCGAAAACCCACCATGACCTGTCATTATTTGTGTTCTTAAGCTGGTCGTTTCGAACTTTCTCACCGTACTGTAAGCCGCCACAGCATCTGGAAAGAACAATTTGGTGCCGGACGCGGTTTCGCCGTTGATGTAACGCCGGTTCCATTCGTCAAGCGTAGCCATACGGATGCTTCGCTTGGCGAATGATACGGGGCATTTGTCGTATTCAGGTTTACGCTTGGTGTTTACAGCGGCTTCTTTCGCTAACTCGTCAGCCCTTTCGTTGCCCTCTAGTCCTGCGTGAGCTTTTATCCAGTGCAAAGTTACATCTTTGCCCTGGAGGGATAAAGTTCTCAGGTTATCCCTTGCTTCAACTGCCAGAGGATGGAGGCATCTTTGGTTTTTTATTGTTTGAAGGGCTGCCATGGAGTCGCTGTAAACTCCAAACGACCTCTCTTTATGTTTGGCTATTTCTCTCGTTGCTACGCACAGCGCCAGCAGCTCCGCCTGATAGACTGTGCAGTATTTGGATAGAACTAGTTTACGGGCTTTGATCTCGGCTATTCTGTTCCAAATGGACAGTGCTGCTCCTACCCCTCCCTCTATCCTGCTGCCATCTGTAAATATACGGACGTCAAAGTCACTGTGTGCGTCCACTTGCTCCTGGTCTATCAGGCTCACCGTTTCCAGGTCCGTGCGCTCTGCTGGGTGTGGCATGTCGCTTGCTGGTGTCCTTTGCTCGATCTCACAGTCCCCCAGCGCCGGCAGTGACAACCCCTTCTTGGCTTCATATAATGAAGCCGCCTCGCGAACTCGGAGGTCGAGAGGGAGCATCCCAGCCAGCACCAGTGCCGAGTTCAGGGAGACTGTGCGGTAAGCCTTGCAGACACTCTGTGCTATTCCTCGCTGCACCACTTCCAGCTGTTTCCGTATTCCAAGTTTGCTAGCTGCTGGCGCCCATGCACTGGCCGCATACAGAATAATTGGCTCCACTGTCGCCACGTAAATAGTTTTTATTACCTCCTCGTTGAGGCCGTGAAAAACGCTCCGGTTCTGGTTCCTCAATGCTCTAAGAACGTCCTCGTCGGTATTCACCTGGAGCACGTTTTTGAGGATCAGGAGCGGATCTTTGTTTTTCACCTCCTCAACGTTGAGGTTTGCTCCTTCCTCTCCCAGTCTGTTCATCACTTTTGTCCTCTCTTCTTTCGTTCCAAATCCCATAATTACCTTCCGATCCTTCGCCTTTCTTACCCTCTCAACTTTCACCCATCCTTCTTTCGCATCAACCGCCTTGCGGACTCTGTCGAGCACCTCTTCCCCTGATTCTGCCTCATCTTTCGACGTCACTACTACCGAGTGCAGCGTGCTCCGCTGCGGTTTGCTGCTTTGGGCTGCGGTTGACGCCACGCTTGCGTATGTCGGGGCGCGCTCTATGAGCTCTTTTTGTTTTTCAAGGGACTCCTTTATTTCCCCCATCATCCTATTATTTTCTAACAATAGCTTTTTATGCTCCTCGAGGTGCGTTATCAACACTGGGTCGCTGCTTTTGGTGGTGAAAGTGGTGTCCATAATTGCGCTTCCCGGTTCTTGTCTTTTGGACTCTTGAGGAGCCGAGCCTTTTGTTTTTCGGGCCAGTTCAGCCTCCGCTTCCTTCACCAGCTGGAATAGTCGTTCTATGGCCTGTGTGACATCAGTTTTGATGTCAGTCTTCAGGTTTCTCGAGGCAGCCATTCCAGCCTTTGCCTTGTTGTTGCAGGCTCTCGCTTCTTCCAGTCTGGTTTTGTATCTCTTTGGTGAGGGTGTTGGTGAGGGTACGCTCGTTTTCACTGTGGCCTGCGTCTTTGTTGCTGTTGCCCTTGTCTCTGTGGGGGGCACTGTTTTTTGCTGCTGCCTTTGTGCAGTTGCCTTCTCATCTACTCTCGGAGGATGTTCGGGAGAGAGTACAAGTGGAGATGGCTTGCCGGCTTCCCATTCTCCAGCGCTCCGTCTCACTTTTGAGTTTTGTGGAGCGCCAGCTTTCTCTGGCTCTGTGGGGGACCGAGCTCCCTGGTCGTTCGCGTTTTTGGCGGGGGTTCTATGTACGTACATGTTGGAGATGTATCTACCAATTGACAGCTGAACAAGATACAAAGCTCTGGCACGTCTTGCTGTCAATGTAGGAGTCGGGTCTCAATGTTAGTCAATTTAACTCTAAAGTAAAATGTTCTGGCTCTACCAGTAACTGTCTTAGTATTACCTCACCTGTATAGTGGGTGGGTTGTCGTTTGTAAAGAAAATATAGAGAATAGTCACAAAAGGAAATATAACAATTTATACACAAATATATAATATGTAAAATAGAGAGACACAATAAACAGGGTAAAATGTATAAGATAAAAGAGTAGTCGCGGACTCTGTCAAGATTTAACCCTAGGTGAGGGTTGTCTTAATACTACTTATAAAAACAGTGAAAGTGAGGTGTTTGGCTCTAGGTGGAGTCGTCTTTTGTCACTTTTCACCCCTGTATAGAGGGGGTGGTGTCTCAATTTGCTCTAGCAGGAGCCTGTCTTTAAATGTGCAATTTCCGAGCCCTTCCTACGAGCCCAAACACGCAAAAAATTTTTCTGCTCTATGTAGAGCCGGTCTCTATTGCTAAGGGTTTTCTATTTACTCTACTTATACTACTTTTACTAACTAGTCTAGTGCTGCGTCGCTGTGGCAGGCTGCTGACGCTGGTGAGTCGATGGCGAGCTTCCGCGGTCTCACGAGCCGGCGGCGAGATGGTGTTGCGCCGATGAGACTCTCACGACTCGCGAGACGCCAGTGAGACGAGACGCTCTCAGAGTCTCGATACGCCAGGTGTGGTGTCGAGTTGCCGGCGAGATGGTGTTGCCCGGTGAGACTCTCACGACTCACGAGATGCCAGTGAGACGAGACGCTCTCAGAGTGTCTATAACTCACAAAATATATGTCCAAAAATTTCACTGACACTTTGCGGCTCAAACAGACACTGTAGCCGGATGCGCGGCACTGTCCCGCAACTTTCGGTATATCGCACTTTAAAATCCGATGAGAAAAGTTTGTCAGAAGCTCGTCGGAGTGCCGCCAGGTGTTGTGGCTCTCGGTGGGCGCCGGTGAGTCGCTGGTGAGACGCCGAGGAGACGCGAGTGAGATGAGACGCTCTCCCGAGACGCGAGCGAGATGAGACGCTCTCCCGAGACGCGAGCGAGATGAGACGCTCTCCCGAGATGCGAGTGAGATGAGACGCTCTCCCGAGACGCGAGCGAGATGAGACGCTCTCAGAGTCTCGAGCGCGCGCTGGTGAGACTCTGGCGAGACTCTGGCGAGAGTGACGCGATGGTGATGCGAAACTGACGGAGCTCCGTGAGACTCGACTGGCTCGCTCGACGTCAGAGTCGCAACTGGTTAGGTTAGGTTAGGTTAGGTTAGGTTAGGTTAGGTTAGGTTAGGTTAGGTTAGGTTAGGTTAGGTTAGGTTCCCCCCCGAAGTGCTGCCACCTTGCCGTGGTGGGGGGGCTTGTGTGTCTCAATGATCCTCGGGGCTACGCCGGACAGGGCTACCCATACCGGACAGGCCTGGGGGGAGAGACCAGACAAAGAGCGGCACACGACGGTTCTCCTCGCGTCCCTCTGACTGCAGCAGAGGGCGCAGGGGAAGAACAGGGTGAGCGGACCTGGCGCGACGCCAGGCACCCGCGACGGAGGCACACACGGTGGTGGTGCGCGTGCACCGTGTTTGCAGGAGCCCTAATATTGGGCAGCGGCCGCCTTCGAGCGGCGTGGGACGGCGGGCCTTCAAGGCTCGCGGCGCGACGGGTCTGGCAGTTGCAGTCATGCGACTGCTGGGTGAGTTTTGGCTCCCCGTCGGGCAACCCGTAACCTGCACTGAGCTGGCCGGGGGTGCTGCTCACTGAGAGTAGCACCGCGTGGAAGAAAACCACTATAAAAATTACCCCAATCCCAAGGTGAGCGATCGTGCCGATGGGATGCGTGGCTGGAGGGAGTCCAGTGCCGAGCGTGCAGGGGACCCTCACCCCTCAAAAAAGAGAACGATGGGAGACAACAGCAGCTTTAAAATTCTCCGGGCGGGTACCCAATCCCGTTCACTCGCTTCGGCGGGTGAGAGCCCCGTCGTATACGGAGGGGGCAAAAGCTGCTTCGTGGGCCGGCAGGGCGCCGGTCCTCGTGAACACGATCATGGCTATGAACAAACGGACTTCGATTACGCAAGCGATATGGATATTTTGCGGATGAGGGGAGGAAACTCTGAGGACGAGGAGGAAAGGGTCTTTCTTCCGCGAAGCTCCTTGGCGCGTTCGCCCGTGCAGGGGCCTGTCCCTGCACAGGCGAACGTGTCACAGCACAGTCAATGTGTGGACTATCCAAGCCCACGCATTGACCTCAGCTTGCCCGAGCTGCAGATTCCTCCATGTGTAGGGGTTGACGTCCCAACAGCGGCAAGGGACAGGCAGGGCCGCTTTATACGGCGTGCGCCAGGTGCGATTGCGAGCACCGCCACAGAAGGAGGGGCAAGAGAGGAGGAGCCACGCGCACGACTGGCGCTCGAGGGAGGCCGGGAGGCCAGGTTTGAGAGGGTCGCCAAAGTCCTCCTGACCCGAATCGACTCAGGGACTCTAGCGGGAAGTGGGGGTGACTCAGACGGCACCATGTACACGGTGCGGTCCAGCCCGTCCCCGGCGACCTCCCCTAGTCGCCACGGGAGCCCGACCGCGGAGCGACAAGGGACCGACGTGGAGGGTCAAGTCCCTAAGGGCAAGCCTGGACCCAAGAACAGGGGGAAGGGAAAGGCGCGCCCACGGAGGCAGACCCCACTTAAACCCGCGGTCCTAGGGGAGGGGCAAAAACCGCCAGTGAGCCCCCCAGGGTCATTATCAGACGGGGAGATAGCAGAGGGTGGGGAGTACGGTCGGATGTGGCAGCATCGCCCCGACAAAAGGCCTCGCCCATCCGATTCGGACTCTCTGCCAGGCTCCAGCGGAGAGGAAGGTGGTCGCTCAACCGGCAGCGGGGGCTCCTCACAGGCCTCGAAACGCCGGGGCCGCCCCCCCACGTCCGAGACTTACATGGGGAAGAGAGGAAGAGGCCGGCCTCCCACAGTGGGCCAATACGTTGGGCTCGGCAAATGCCAGGCTGAGCTCATCGCCGAAAAGGCCAAGGAGCGTCGTCTCCTAGCGGAGGAACAACTTGCCGCGTACACCAACAAGACCAGGGAGATCAATGAAGAAAGAGCTGTCCGCCTGGCAAAACGTGGGACGCCAGGTCTCGGAGACGAAGCGATAAAAACCTCAGCACTGCTGAATACCACAGTCCAGGAGGCGCTGGAGGTTGTGGTGTCGGTCGCCGAGAAATCCAACAACCTCAAGGGGACCTTTGTCAAGGCGCTCAAAACGGCCGCAAGCGCGATTAAGGGAGCTGTGGCCGAGCTAAGAACCCTGACGGTGACGGAGGAGGTGGCGCGCCTGGAGGCGGCCAATGCGCAGCTCTCGCGCCAGGTAGAGGAGTTGCGCCGTGAGGTCGCCCAGATGCGCAACCAACCAGCCACGACAGCTGCGGTTGCGGCTGAGCCCGACTATCGGCGCCTAATTGATGAGGTCTCGCGCTCCAATCGGGAGCAGTTCAGTATAATGCTGAACGCTCGGTTGGAGGGCATCGAGAATAGGCTCCTCCCGGAGCCACGGACTCGGCCGCTTCTGGCTGCCGACCGAAGAGCGGCTCAGGCCGCGGCCCAGGCACCGGCGGATGGCGCCACCCAGAGGGGTGGAGATACCCCAGTGGCCCCGCCAAAGCCAGCCAGTTCTGCCGCCGCCCCCACCTCTGAAACACAAGGGATAGAGCGCGACCCCCAAAGGAAGAAGAGGCGCCCAAAACGGAGCCTGGCAGCGCAGGAAGCCACCTCCGCAAGGCCAACACCTCCACCAGCCGTCGAGACCGAGCGTGAGCCCTGGAATAAGGTTGTGGGGAAAAAGGCCAGGAAGCCGGCACACAAGGCGGCCAGCAGCGAGCAGCCGCCCAACAAGGCCAAAGGGGCCAAAAAGAAAAAAGGTCGAGCCCGGAAAGCGCCCTCGAAGCGGAAAAAACTCGCCACTCCCAAGACTGCGGCGGTCGTGATCACCCTCAAACCGGGGGTGGAGACCGACTACAAGTCGGTCATGGGGAAGGTCACGACCATCAAACTGGCCGAACTGGGAGTGGAAAGCGTCAAGGTGAGGAGCACGGCGGCTGGCGCCCGCCTGATCGAGGTCCCCGGGGCAAACAGTGGCGTGGTAGCTGACGATCTCGCCGGCAGGCTGCGGAACCTCGTCGGTGACGTGGCAGACGTGCACAGGCCCTTTAAAACAACGGAAATTCGGGTCTCCGGGTTCGACGAATCTGTCACGCCGGAGGCCGTTCGGGAGGCGATAGCCCAAAAGGGGGGTTGTCCGCAGGACCAAATCCGGATGGGGAAAATAAGGATGGCCGCCAACCAAACGGGGTCCGTCATTGCTGGGTGCCCCGTAGCGGCAGCCAAAGCCGTCGTTACAGCCGGACGGCTTCTGGTGGGGTGGACGTCGGCCAAAGTGGAGGCTATGGATCCCCTGCCCTTGCGATGCTTCAGGTGCATGGGGACTGGGCATACCAGAGCACTCTGCCCCTCACCGGTAGACAGGAGCGACCTCTGTTACCGGTGTGGCAAGGCCGGCCACACGTCCAGACAGTGCGAGGCGGAAAAGCCGTGGTGTGCAGTATGCCACCACGCCAAGCGGCCAGCGGGGCATGTAATGAGGGGGCCGTCATGCGCTCCCCCAAGCACAAAAGGCAGGACTGCTCCCCCAAGAGCATCGGCTGCCACCAGGCCCCAGGAGGCCCCTAAGGAACCAGGGTCCCAAAGCCACGTGGAGGAACAAAGTATGGACCAGTAATGCCAGCACAACCGGCACAACTGTCATACGAAGTGTTGCAGTGCAACATAAACCACTCCGCCAGAGCACAGGACCTCCTGATGCAGCAAATGGCGGAGTGGGGTATTAGCGCTGCAATCGTGGCAGAACCATACTTTGTTCCGTCCCATCCCAACTGGATTGGGGACACAAGCGGGCTGGCGGCGGTGGTGGCACCACCAGGCAACCACCCTCCCCTCTCTAAGATCGAGAGCGGCCCGGGGTACGCAGCGGCCAAATGGGGAGACATAGTACTGGTAGCTGTATACTTCTCCCCAAACCGGCCGCTGTTCGAGTTCGAACAGTACCTCACCAGACTCGGAAGGGTGGTCACGAGGGCGGCCCCGTCACCAGTGATGGTGCTAGGGGACCTCAACGCCAAGTGCTCGGAATGGGGGTCCCCATTGACCGACAGTAGAGGGGAGGTCCTCTGGGACTGGGTGGTGGCGTCCGGCCTCGAGGTCATCAACCGAGGCACCGACCACACCTGCGTGCGCCGGCAGGGGGGATCCATAGTGGATGTCACCTTCGCGACCCCTGCCGCTGCCAGGCGCACTACGGACTGGCGGGTATTGGTCGACACGGTGACCCTCTCCGACCACAACTACATACGGATGAGGGTCTCCAAGACGCTGCCACCCCAGGCACCCAACCCAGAGGGGCCAAGAGGCAGGGCTCGGTTCCCAAGGTGGAGCCTCGCAACCCTGGACAGGGATATGGCGGAGGAAATGGCGATGCTGGAGGTATGGCGGGCCCCTCCACCGGACCGGGCCCAAGACGTCGAGGAGAGGGCGGCGCGGTTCCGTGAGTCGCTGACCACGGTTTGCAACGCGGCCATGCGAAGGGCGGGGCAGCCGTCTGCCAAAAAACGTGTGTACTGGTGGACGGAGGAGGTTGCGGCCCTCCGTCTCACGTGCAATAGCGCGCGCCGGGAATACGGCCATTGCAGGCGGCGAAGGGGCCATACCGAGGCTGAAGAGGAGCTGCTCCACGAGGCCCTAAAAGTGGCCAAGGAGGCCCTGTCCGTGGCAATTGCGAAGGCCAAAGACACCGCGCATGAGGCCTTCTTGGCCACACTGGACAGAGATCCATGGGGGCGGCCATACAAATTTGTCCGCAACAAAATTCGCAACGCCCCCGGAATGGACACTCTAGAGCCGGAGCTCCTCGGCCGGATAGTCGAGGGACTATTTCCCCCAGCGCCGGTATTCACCCCGCCCCGTATGCTCGGCCCCGAGGAGGAGCTGATGGAGCCGCTGGTGGCACCACCGGTTACGGACGGGGAAATGGGGGCGGCAATCCAGCGTTTACGGGGCTGTAAAAAAGCCCCCGGCCCAGATGGCGTGCCTGGCCGTATCCTGCCGGTGGCATTAACACACCTTGGGGACCGCCTCAAGGACCTTTATGATGACTGCCTTGGGACGGGGCGGTTCCCGAGGTGTTGGAAGGAGGGCAAGCTCTGCCTCATCCGTAAGGAGAGCCGGCCGGCAGACTCTCCTTCAGGATGGAGGCCGATTGTGCTGCTGGATGAGACCGGGAAGATGCTCGAGCGCATAATCACTTCCCGGATCATCCAGCACTTGGAAGAGACGGGCCCGAATGTGTCCGACCGCCAGTATGGATTCCGGGCTGGGCGGTCGACCATGGACGCGCTGGGCGCCCTACGGGCGTTCCATGAATACGCGGCGGGACGAGGGGAGGGAGTGGTGGCGGTGTCGCTCGACATCGCCAATGCGTTTGGCTCCCTTCCGTACGCGGTTATAGTGGAGGCGCTCCGCTTCCATGGGATCCCCCCCTACTTGAGGAGGATCGTAGAGCACTACCTCACGGAAAGGGTAGTGCTCTACGAAGAGCGGAGCGGCCGGCGAAGGGAGCATGCCATGGCGTGCGGGGTACCTCAGGGGTCTGTCCTTGGTCCCCTCTTATGGAACATAGGGTTCGACTGGGCCATAAGAGGGGTCCTGCTCCCCCGGATGACTGTCATCTGTTACGCAGATGACACGATGGTAGCCGTCCGGGGAGCGCAGTTAGAGGAGGCTCTGCGGAGAGCGGCAGTCGCGGCGGACCTCATGGTCACCCGCATTAGGCTGCTGGGGCTGAATGTGGCACTCACAAAGACCGAGGCCATCGTCTTCGGGAGAAGGGGCTGGCGGCCACCTGCTGCAGCCACAATACCGGTCGGAGGAGAGGCGGTCCAGGTGAAGGCCCACATCAAGTATCTGGGCATCCACCTGGACCGCAGATGGGATTTCGGGGAGCACTTTCGCCAGCTTGCTCCCCGGATCGTGGCAGCGGCATCTGCCCTGGGCAGGCTCTTGCCCAATGTGGGAGGGCCTAGTGCGGCTTGCCGCCGCCTATACGCGGGGGTGGCGAGGAGCATGGCCCTGTACGGCGCGCCTATCTGGGCCGATCGGCTGAACGCGGCCAACAGGGCCCTCCTGCGTAGGCCGCAGCGAGTGGTGGCCACCCGTGTAATAAGGGCGTACTGCACGGTGGCGTGGGCGGCGGCGTGTGCACTGGCGGGCTCCATGCCCTGGGAGCTGGACGCCCAAGTGCTCGCAGAGGCGTACAGGGAGCGGGCGAGGCGCAGGGCACTCAACGTGTTCCCCGCCCCCGAGGAGTTGAGGGAGGAGCGCCGCCAGGCGCAAAGGCGGATGAGGGACCGGTGGAAAAACGACCTGGAGGACTCCCCCTATGGAACCCGCACCATAGGGGCACTCCTCCCGTCGTTTGACCACTGGTTGGACCGTAAGCACGGCAAGGTGGGGTTCAGGCTGACGCAGGTAATGACCGGACATGGGTGTTTCGGCCATTACCTGCATCGAATTGGAAGGGAGGCGAGCCCCGCCTGCCACGAGTGCGGTGCGGAGGATGACTCGGCCCAGCACACCCTAGCGGAGTGCAACCACTGGGCCGAGGAGCGCCGCATAATGGCGGAGGAAATTGGGGTGGATGATCTCTCGCTGCGTAGCGTCGTATCGGCCATGCTACGCAGCGAGAGATCCTGGGACGCGGTGGCCTCCTTCTGCGAAACCGTGATCGGGCAGAAGGAGGCAGCGGAACGGGAGCGCGAAGATAGGGCAGAGGCGCTCCCGATCCGGCGCAGGCGAAGAGGGAGGAGGCGGGCGCAATTCGGCGCTCGCCTGAACCCCTAGTGGAGTTCGTGGGTGAGGGGCCCACGACGGTAGACTCCACACGCCTGGGGGAGGGATCGTAGCGTATTCCGATCCTTCCCTCCTTTGGCGCGGGAGCCCTGGCTCCAGTCAGCCAGCCAGGGCAGCCGGGGGGCGTTCTGGAAGAATGAATCCGACCCCATAACGCCCCCATCAACAACGGCAGTGCGGAGAATCGCCGGTGAGTTTTTAGTGGGTAGGCCCCATCTGCGGGGAGAGTCCCACATAACCCCCCCACCCAACATCTGGCCTCCCTAGGCCCGGGGGGGTATGCGCAAAGCATTTTCTCACCGTTAAAAAAAAAAAAAAAAAAAAAAAAAAAAAAAAAAAAAAAAAAAAAAAAAAAAAAAAAAAAAAAAAAAAAAAAAAAAAAAAAAAAAAAAAAAAAAAAAAAAAAAAAAAAAAAAAAGGTTAGGTTAGGTTAGGTTCCCCCCCGAAGTGCTGCCACCTTGCCGTGGTGGGGGGGCTTGCGTGTCTCAATGATCCTCGGGGCTACGCCGGACAGGGCTACCCATACCGGACAGGCCTGGGGTGAGAGACCAGACAAAGAGCGGCACACGACGGTTCTCCTCGCGTCCCTCTGATGAGCAGAGGGCGCAGGGGAAGAACAGGGAGAGCGGACCTGGCGACGGGGGCATGCACGGTGGTGCTGCGCGTGTACCGTGCACCGTGCTTGCAGGAGCCCTAATATGGGGCAGCGGCCGCCTTCGAGTGGCGTGGGATGGCGGGCCTTCAAGGCTCGCGGCGCGACGGGTCTGGCAGTCGCAGTCATGCGTCTGCTGGGTGAGTTTTGGCTCCCCGTCGGGCAACCCGTAACCTGCACTGAGCTGGCCGGGGGTGCTGCTCATTGAGAGCAGCACCGCGTGGAAGAAAACCACTATAAAAATCACCCCAATCCCAAGGTGAGCTATCGTGCCGATGGGATGCGTGGCTGGAGGGAGTCCAGTCCCGAACGTGCAGGGGACCTCACCCCTTAAAAAAGAGTACAATGGGAGTCAGCAACTTTAAAATTCTCCGGGCGGGTACCCAATCCCGTTCACTCGCTTCGGCGGGTGAGAGCCCCGTCGTATACGGAGGGGGCAAAAGTTGCTTCGTGGGCCGGCGGGGTGCCGGCTCTCGTGAACACGACATTGGCTATAGATCAACGGACTTCGATAACGCAAGTGATATGGATGTCTTACGCTTGAGGGGAGGAAACTCCGAAGACGAGGAGAAAAAGAAGGCCTTCCTTCCGCGAGTCTCCTTGGCGCGTTCGCCCGTGCAGGGGCCTGCCCCTGCACAGGCGAACGTGTCACAGTATAGTCAATACGTGGACTATCCAAGTCCACGCATTGACCTCAGCTTGCCCGAGCTGCAGGTTCCTCCGTTCGAAGGGGTCGACGCTCCATCTGCAGCAGCAAGGGACAGGCAGGGGCGCTTTATGCGGCGTGCGCCAGGAGCAACTACGAGCGCCGCCACAGAAGAAGGGGCGGGACAGGGGGAGCCGCGCGCATTGCAGGCGACGCTCGAGGGTGGCCGTGAGGGCAGGTTCGAGAGGATCCCCAAAGTCCTCCTGACCCGGATCGACGGAGGGATTCTTGTCGGAAGTGGGGCTGACACGGACGACACGATGTACTCGGTGCGGTCCAGCCCGTCGTCGCCGGCAACTTCCCCTAGTCGCCACGGGAGCCCGACCGCGGAGCGACAAGGGACCGACGCAGAGGGGAAGGCTCCAAAGGCTCCAACGGGCAAGCCTGGACCCAAAGGCAGGCGAAAGGGGAAGGCGCACCCACGGATGCCGACCCCGCTCAAACCTGCGGGCCTAGGGGGGAAACAAAAACCCCTAGCGAGCCCCCCGGTGCCAACATCGGACGGGGAGACAGCGGAGGGTGCAGAATACGGTCGGATGGGGCAGGAACGCCCTGAGAAAAGACCTCGCCAATCCGACTCGGACTCTCTACCAGGTTCCAGCGGAGAGGAGGGGCGCTGTTCAACTGGCAGCGGGGGCTCATCGCAAGCCTCGAAACGCCGCCCCCCCACGACCGGGAATAGAGGAAGAGGCCGGCCTCCCACAGTGGGCCAATACGTTGGGCTCGGCAGATGCCAGGCTGAGCTCATCGCCGAAAAGGCCAAGGAGCGGCGTCTCCTAGCGGAGGAACAACTTGCCGCGTACACCAACAAGACAAGGGAGATCAACCAAGAAAGAGCTGCCCGCCTGGCAAAACGTGGGACGCCAGGTCTCGGAGACGAAGCGATCAAAACCTCAGCACTGCTGAATACCACAGTCCAGGAGGCGCTGGAGGTTGTGGTGTCGGTCGCCGAGAAGTCGAACAACCTCAAGGGGACCTTTGTCAAGGCGCTCAAAACGGCCGCAAGCGCGATAAAGGGAGCTGTGGCCGAGCTAAGAACCCTGACGGTGACGGAGGAGGTGGCGCGCCTGGAGGCGGCCAATGCGCAGCTCTCGCGCCAGGTAGAGGAGTTGCGCCGTGAGGTTGCCCAGATGCGCAACCAACCAGCCACGACAGCTGCGGTTGCGGCTGAGCCCGACTATCGGCGCCTAATTGATGAGGTCTCGCGCTCCAACCGGGAGCAGTTCAGTATAATGCTGAACGCTCGGTTGGAGGGCATCGAGAGTAGGCTCCTCCCGGAGCCACGGACTCGGCCGCTTCTGGCTGCCGACCGAAGAGCGGCTCAGGCCGCGGCCCAGGCACCGGCGGATGGCGCCACCCAGAGGAGTGGAGGTACTCCAGTGGCCCCGCCAAAGCCAGCCAGTTCTGCCGCCGCCCCCACCTCTGAAACACAAGGGATAGAGCGCGACCCCCAAAGGAAGAAGAGGCGCCCAAAACGGAGCCTGGCAGCGCAGGAAGCCACCTCCGCAAGGCCAACACCTCCACCAGCCGTCGAGACCGAGCGTGAGCCCTGGAACAAGGTTGTGGGGAAAAAGGCCAGGAAGCCGGCACACAAGGCGGCCAGCAGCGAGCAGCCGCCCAACAAGGCCAAAGGGGCCAAAAAGAAAAAAGGTCGAACCCGGAAAGCGCCCTCGAAGCAGAAAAAACTCGCCACTCCCAAGACTGCGGCGGTCGTGATCACCCTCAAACCGGGGGTGGAGACCGACTACAAGTCGGTCATGGGGAAGGCCACGACCATCAAACTGGCCGAGCTGGGAGTTGAAAGCGTGAAGGTGAGGTGCACGGCTGCTGGCGCCCGCCTGATCGAGGTCCCCGGGGCGGACAGCGGCGGGGTGGCTGACCAACTTGCCGACAAGCTCCGGAACCTTGTCGGCGACGTGGCAGACGTGCACAGGCCTTACAAGACGGCGGAAATTCGTGTCTCCGGATTCGACGAATCTGTCACGTCGGAGTCCGTCAGGGAGGCGATAGCCCAAAAAGGGGGCTGCCCGCAAGGCCTAATACGGATGGGGAGGATAAGGATGGCCGCCAACCAAACGGGGTCCGTCATTGCTGGGTGCCCCGTAGCGGCAGCCAAAGCCGTCGTTACAGCCGGACGGCTTCTGGTGGGGTGGACGTCGGCCAAAGTGGAGGCTATGGATCCCCTGCCCTTGCGATGTTTCAGGTGCATGGGGACTGGGCATACCAGAGCACTCTGCCCCTCACCGGTAGACAGGAGCGACCTCTGTTACCGGTGTGGCAAGGCCGGCCACACGTCCAGACAGTGCGAGGCGGAAAAGCCGTGGTGTGCAGTATGCCACCACGCCAAGCGGCCAGCGGGGCATGTAATGAGGGGGCCGTCATGCGCTCCCCCAAGCACAAAAGGCAGGACTGCTCCCCCAAGAGCATCGGCTACCACCAGGCCCCAGGAGGCCCCTAAGGAGCCAGGGCCCCAAAGCCACGTGGAGGAACAAAGTATGGACCAGTAATGCCAGCACAACCGGCACAACTGTCATACGAAGTGTTGCAGTGCAACATAAACCACTCCGCCAGAGCACAGGACCTCCTGATGCAGCAAATGGCGGAGTGGGGTATTAGCGCTGCAATCGTGGCAGAACCATACTTTGTTCCGTCCCATCCCAACTGGATTGGGGACACAAGCGGGCTGGCGGCGGTGGTGGCACCACCAGGCAACCACCCTCCTCTCTCTAAGATCGAGAGCGGCCCGGGGTACGCAGCGGCCAAATGGGGAGACATAGTACTGGTAGCGGTGTACTTCTCCCCAAACCGGCCGCTGTTCGAGTTCGAGCAGTACCTCACCAGGCTCGGAAGGGTGGTCACGAGGGCGGCTCCGTCACCAGTGATGGTGCTAGGGGACCTCAACGCCAAGTGCTCGGAGTGGGGGTCCCCATTGACAGACCATAGAGGGGAAGTCCTCTGGGACTGGGTGGTAGCGTCCGGCCTCGAGGTCATCAACCGAGGCACCGACCACACCTGCGTGCGCCGGCAGGGGGGATCCATAGTGGATGTCACCTTCGCGACCCCTGCCGCTGCCAGGCGCACTACGGACTGGCGCGTATTGGTCGACACGGTGACCCTCTCCGACCATAACTACATACGGATGAGGGTCTCCAAGACGCTGCCACCCCAGGCACCTTACCCAGGAGAGCCGAGAGGCAGGGCGCGGTTCCCAAGATGGAGCCTTGCCACCCTGGACAAGGATATGGCAGAGGAGATGGCAATGCTGGAGGTGTGGCGGGCCCCTCCACCGGATCGGGCCCAAGACGTGGAGGAGAGAGCGGCGCTGTTTCGTGAGTCGCTGACCACGGTTTGCGACGCGGCCATGCGAAGGGCGGGGCAGCCGTCCGCAAAAAAGCGGGTGTACTGGTGGACGGAGGAGGTTGCGGCCCTCCGTCTCACGTGCAATAGCGCGCGCCGGGAATACGGCCATTGCAGGCGGCGAAGGGGCCACACGGAGGCCGAAGAAGAGGTGCTACACGAGGCTCTGAAAGTGGCCAAGGAGGCCCTGTCCGTGGCGATTGCGAAGGCCAAAGACGCCGCGCATGAGGCCTTCTTGGCCACGCTGGACAGAGATCCATGGGGGCGGCCGTACAAAGGTGTCCGCAACAAGATACGTAACGCCCCCGGAATGGACAGCCTAGAGCCGGAGCTCCTCGGCCGGATTGTGGAGGCGCTATTCCCGGCAGCGCCGGTATTCGCTCCGCCCCGCATGATGGGCCCCGAAGAGCCGACAGAACTGGTTGCGACACCACCAGTGTCAGATGGTGAAATGGCAGGGGCAATCCACCGGCTGCTGGTCCGTAAAAAGGCCCCAGGCCCAGACGGAGTACCTGGCCGCGTCCTGCCAGTGGCGCTGACGCACCTCGGAGACCGTCTCAAAGACCTCTTTGATGACTGTCTAGGGACGGGACGGTTTCCGAGGTGCTGGAAGGAGGGCAAGCTCTGCCTCATCCGTAAGGAGAGCCGGCCGGCAGACTCTCCCTCGGGTTGGAGACCGATCGTGCTGCTGGATGAGACCGGGAAGATGCTCGAGCGCATCATCGCTTCCCGGATCATCCAGCACCTAGAAGGGACGGGTCCAAATGTGTCCGACCGCCAGTACGGTTTCCGTGCTGGGAGGTCGACCCTGGATGCACTGAGCGCCTTAAGGGCGTTTCACGAATACGCGGCGGGGAGAGGGGAGGGAGTAGTGGCGGTGTCACTTGACATCGCCAATGCGTTTGGTTCCCTCCCATATGCAGTAATCGTTGAGGCGCTCCGCTACCACAGGGTTCCTCTCTATCTGAGGAGAGTCGTGGAGCACTATCTCACGCAAAGAGTGGTGCTCTACGAAGAGCGAGGCGGCCAACGACGGGAAAGGGCGATGGAGTGCGGGGTACCTCAGGGGTCTGTTCTTGGGCCCCTCCTATGGAACATAGGCTTCGACTGGGCCATAAGAGGGGTCCTGCTCCCCCGGATGACTATCATCTGTTACGCTGATGACACGATGGTAGCCGTCCGGGGTTCAGGGCTGGAGGAGACCCTGAGGAGAGCGGCAGTCGCGGCGGACCTTATGGTCACCCGCATAAGGCTACTGGGGCTGAATGTGGCACTCACGAAGACCGAGGCCATCGTCTTCGGGGGAAGGGGCTGGCGGCCACCTGCTGCAGCCACAATACCGGTCGGAGGAGAGGCGGTCCAGGTGAAGGCCCACATCAAGTATCTGGGCATCCACCTGGACCGCAGATGGGATTTCGGGGAGCACTTTCGCCAGCTTGCTCCCCGGATCGTGGCAGCAGCATCCGCCCTGGGCAGGCTCTTGCCCAATGTGGGAGGGCCTAGTGCGGCTTGCCGCCGCCTATACGCGGGGGTGGCGCGGAGCATGGCCCTGTACGGCGCGCCTATCTGGGCCGATCGGCTGAACGCGGCCAACAGGGCCCTCCTGCGTAGGCCGCAGCGAGTGGTGGCCACCCGTGTAATAAGGGCGTACTGCACGGTGGCGTGGGCGGCGGCGTGTGCACTGGCGGGCTCTATGCCCTGGGAGCTGGACGCCCAAGTGCTCGCAGAGGCGTACAGGGAGCGGGCGAGGCGCAGGGCACTCAACGTGTTCCCCGCCCCCGAGGAGTTGAGGGAGGAGCGCCGCCAGGCGCAAAGGCGGATGAGGGACCGGTGGAAAAACGACCTGGAGGACTCCCCCTATGGAACCCGCACCATAGGGGCACTCCTCCCGTCGTTTGACCACTGGTTGGACCGTAAGCACGGCAAGGTGGGGTTCAGGCTGACGCAGGTAATGACCGGACATGGGTGTTTCGGCCATTACCTGCATCGAATTGGAAGGGAGGCGAGCCCCGCCTGCCACGAGTGCGGTGCGGAGGATGACTCGGCCCAGCACACCCTAGCGGAGTGCAACCACTGGGCCGAGGAGCGCCGCATAATGGCGGAGGAAATTGGGGTGGATGATCTCTCGCTGCGTAGCGTCGTATCGGCCATGCTACGCAGCGAGAGATCCTGGGATGCGGTGGCCTCCTTCTGCGAAACCGTGATCGGGCAGAAGGAGGCAGCGGAACGGGAGCGCGAAGATAGGGCAGAGGCGCTCCCGATCCGGCGCAGGCGAAGAGGGAGGAGGCGGGCGCAATTCGGCGCTCGCCTGAACCCCTAGTGGAGTTCGTGGGTGAGGGGCCCACGACGGTAGACTCCACACGCCTGGGGGAGGGATCGTAGCGTATTCCGATCCTTCCCTCCTTTGGCGCGGGAGCCCTGGCTCCAGTCAGCCAGCCAGGGCAGCCGGGGGGCGTTCTGGAAGAATGAATCCGACCCCATAACGCCCCCATCAACAACGGCAGTGCGGAGAATCGCCGGTGAGTTTTTAGTGGGTAGGCCCCATCTGCGGGGAGAGTCCCACATAACCCCCCCACCCAACATCTGGCCTCCCTAGGCCCGGGGGGGTATGCGCAAAGCATTTTCTCACCGATAAAAAAAAAAAAAAAAAAAAAAAAAAAAAGGTTAGGTTAGGTTAGGTTAGGTTAGGTTAGGTTAGGTTAGGTTAGGTTAGGTTAGGTTAGGTTAGGTTTTTTTTTTTTTTTTTTTTTTTTTAATTAAGCTGTGATTAGTACAGCAGGTCCTCGCTAGAAATACGGGCGACCTGAGACTTTTTTGCTGTTAGAGTTCAGTTTTTACTATTAAGAGAGAGTTTACTGGGTTGAAATAGAGCCGAAGTCATCGCAGTAGGCTGCAACGAAGTCAGCGATAGATAGATATATATTTATAGTATATATATGGTATATATATGTGTATATATTTTTATATAAGTAATATATTTAAGATAGATTTAGATTTATCTTTATAGAGTTTACTTGGTGTTTATTTATCTGTGTGTATAGCTGTTAGGTATTATTGAACTTTTTCAGTGTGTTTATTATATATTCTGTAAATTTAGCAAATGATTTTATAGTTTCTTCTTTTTCTGTTAGCTGTAGTAAGTTATATGGCTCAAAGTCATGTATACTACACACGAATTCATGTTCTGCTCTTTTTTGCAGGTACCGCGGGCAGTGCTTCATCAGGTGTTCTATGGTCTGCGGAGTCACGTCGTCACATGGGCACGTGTCGTCATCGGTAATATGGAATCTTTTAAGGTAAGTTTTGTTATATGCATGTCCTGTTAAAATTTGTGTAAGCTGGAAGGTAAGTGTCATGTGTTTACGTAGTAGTGTTATGTCTTCTAAAGTTGGTAGAAATTTCTTAAGGTGTGCGCCAGTACTGCTAGTTACATATATTGTGTTGTGTGCTTCATTGGTGTCTCGACGTAGATGTTTTATATGGTATGATATGGGGAATTTGCTGTAGTCAGGGGATTTATGTAGTGTGGCCGCATGTTTTGCCGCAGCATCAGCTTCTTCATTGCCGCAGAAGCCAGCGTGTGCCTTGATCCAGCAGAACTGAATGTCGCCTTTTTCTTTTATTTGTTTTATTGTTCTGTGGATGCTGTTGACAAGACGGCTGGTGCTACTGCGGCATGCAATCTCCTGCAGGGCAGACTTTGAGTCAGAGAATACAGTGGTGTTTTCCAGGTTGAGCGCAAGGCTCATGCGGCATGCTCTTTCTATAGCAATGCACTCAGCCTGGAATACAGTGCAGCTATCATGTAGTTTAAGTTTTTTGCAGGTAGTTTTTCCGTCAGGGTGGTGGATGACGAAAGCGGCTCCCACTAAGCCGTCATGCTTGCTTCCATCTGTATATATCATGTGCATGTTATCTGTGTAATAAGGTGCTAGGTCTTCTAGTTTATTAATGTTATTGATTGTGATAGAGATTCTGTGTGCAGGATGTAATAAGTCTGTGATTGGTATTCGCTTATCGTATGTAATGTCATCAGGTAAGTAGCTGGAGGTTTCGGATCTTTTGACAGTAGCAATAGATGCCACTTCCTTTATCCTGAGTGGTAGAGGGGTTAGTCCGGCAAGTGCGATTGAAGCAACGGTAGGAAGTGTTCTAAAGCCATGTAGTATTTTTACAGCGAAGCCACGCTGTAGACTTAAGAGAGCATTATTCACTTTTTTGTAGTTAATAGCATTCTGCCAGACTTCTGCAGCATATGTTACAATTGGCTCAATGACCATTCTGTAGATAGTGTTGATATTTTCCGCATGTACACCCCATGTGGGTTTCACGTAGATGCACAGTTTTTTATATATTCTTTGCGCCTTTTTAATAATGTAGTCCGAGTGCTTGATGAATTTGAAATGTTGGTCTATGATAATTCCTAGTAGTTTAAAGTGGTCACTGAATGGAATGGCTATATTATTCATATTTATTCTGGCGGCTTTAGCTTTAGGTGTGGGAGTTATCATGATGGTTTTTTGCGGTCCGAAGTTTAGTTTGTTGTCTTTTCCCCAATCATAAATCATTTGCAGCGTTTTATTGGCATTGCTTTCGACTTCTGTAACAGTGTCTCCAGAGCAGATTAATAGCACATCATCAGCGTATGCTTGGATGTGGGTTCCTGTCGCTAGGGGTTGTTCTAGTAGACTGTCCATTATGGTGTTCCAGAAGATGGGTCCAAGGACTGATCCTTGGACGCATCCTCTGGTCTGTAGTTTGGTGACTGTGGCGTCTGAGTAATTAAGAATTATTTTACGGTCTTCTAAGTAACTATATATAGTGTTTAGGATATTGTCTGGGCAGTCAATTGTTTTGAGTCTGTTGAGCAGGGATGGCCACCACGCGTGATCGAAGGCGCCTTCGATATCTAGCGAGATGGCCACCACCAGCTTGTCTTTTTGTTTGTAGCCTTTCATGGTAGAGATTGCTTTCAATAGAGCGTCTGTTGTGGAGCGTTGCTCTTTGAAGCCGTATTGGTGTTGGTTACAGGTGTTGCTGCTTTGCAGGAAGTATGTGAGTCGTTTAGCTATAAGTTTTTCAAGGATCTTGCCGAAGACATTTATAAGCCCGATTGGTCTGTATGAGGAGATGTTAGTGTAGTCTTCCTTGTTAGGTTTGGGTATGGTTTTGATAAAAGCGGTTTTCCATGGAGTTGGGAAGTAGTTTAGTGTTAGAGCTCTATTGTACAGCTTGGTAGTGAGGTCAGGGTAAGTAGATATAAAGTGTTTGCAGATATCTGCCGTTAAGTGGTCTGTGCCTGGTGCTTTCTTGCGGTTCATGTAGTGTATAGCTTCTTTAATCTCTTCTAGTGTAAATGGTGGTTCTGAGTTGTCTTCTATGGGTGGTGTTATGTTGTGTATGTCGTGTGTGCTTGCAGTTAGATTTCTGATGTGTGTGTGATAAGCTGTATCCTGAGCAGCGCAGTCATCAGGGAAGAATTTTTGGGCTAGTTTTTCAGCAGTATCCAGAGTTGACGTAGTGTAGGCGTTTCCTTCTAGTTTCAGAGTTGCAGGTGGTTGCGGTTGAGGTGCGTTTTTTAGAAGACGGTTCGTTACAGACCAGACGTCTTCTTTTTCCTGTTTATTACAGAAGTCGCGGAAGTGTTCTGTGGAAGTTTTTCGAACCTTTTCCGTATATTCGAGTCTAGCCGTTTCAAGTTCCTGAAGGATATTTGTTAAGTCTTTATTTCCACGTTTGAGGTCTTGTAGGCGATGGTGTAAGAAGATCACGCTCTTTTTTGCTGCTGTGAGTTCCTCAGTCCACCATGGGAGTTTTACGTAAGGTGCTGACTTCCTAAGGGTAGCTTCGCATGTTACAGTGATTGCAGTTATCATATCGTTTATGTATTCGTCAAGTCGGTCTCTGTCCAGTCTGTCGATGTCTATTGTGTCTAGCATATCGCCTTCCATCTCTTCCTTTAGTTTTTTGGTAAAGTTATCCCAGTCGGCGCGATCGGTATTATATTTAAATGTAGTTGTTGATGGTTTCTTTTTAGAGCATTTCTTTTGACTTATTTTAAACTCAATCGCATGGTGGTCTGAGGAAGGCACGATTTCGGCATTGACTTGCCATTCGGTGATGTTATTCGCAGTTAGCAGTGATGACATTGTAAGGTCAATTATTGAGTGGCGAACTTGCCCATGCGTTATGGTTTCGAAGGTAGGTTCCCTTCCCTTATTGCATGTCACAAGATCATTAGTCATTAAGAGATCGTATACTAATTTGCCTCTATCATTGTTTTTTGGGGACCCCCATGAGGTGTGCCACCCATTGAGGTCTCCGCAAATGAGGTGTTCTTGATTTTTATACAATAACAGAAATTGTTCCAGGTGCGGTATCGTGTGTAGCAGGTCAGCGCCCGGTTCTACATAGACTGAGGTAAGTAGCAGTTTTCTATTTTCTAGTGTAAGCTGTACTGTCGAAAAGTTGGTGGTTGTATGCTGCGTGAGTCCAATGTAAGTACCTAATTTCTTTTTAATTGCAATGCATGCTTTTGTTCTTTCAGCTGGGTCCGTGTTTTGGTAGATGTCGTATCCGTCTATGTAGTTAAGTTTATTGCTTGTTCCGACGTAGGGCTCCGTGATGAATATTATGTCATATTCATTTGTTCTGGCGCATTGTTTGATCTCCTGCGTAGCCTGGAAACTACGGCCTAGGTTACATTGTGCCACAGTAATATTTGTTTTTCTGGTAAGGCCCACAGGGACGCCCTTAACAATACCGTATAGCCGCTCGGGCTATACGATCCCATTTTTGCCATTCTGGGCATGATTGGCTATAGGCTGGGTGATTGGTCTCTTTGCCATTTTCCCTGCAGTTGGTGCAGCATGGGGTGGCGGTGTTCCTCGGGCAGCTCCTAGTATCATGTTCTTCCGAACAGAATCCGCACCTGGAGCCCTTGCTGCAGTCCGATGCCCTATGACCAAAGCCTAAGCACTTGAAGCATTGGAGGATCGGGGACTGATCCACGGCCAAGACGGACTGGTACCCGACCCTCACTTTCTGGTTTTGCATTGCTGCCCATACTTGAGGGCTGACCTCCACAATAACGTTCTTAATCGAGACGTTTCGGCCCTTGACACTGCGTACATATTTTATGTACCTATCTTCCTTATTTATGCCATCAAGGAGTCTAGGATTCTGCTTATGTAATGCCTCTACAATCTTCTCATCAGCATACTCAGGTATGACCCCGACTATTCTGATGGAAGGATTTCGCAGCTCAGGCACATTTACTGTGATGTTCTGTGTTTTGGCTTTTACAGCTGTGCTCAATTTTTGCCTGTCTTCATTGGAGTCACAGCTGATAACTACCTTTTGGTTCTTGGTTTCCCTAATATTCTTTATGCCAACTCCTAAGTCGACCACGTTGACTTTATCTTTGAGTTCCTTCACGACGTCCTTGCCATCGTGTCTAGGATCAATCGACTCTAGGATTACTACATAGTTAGTGGACGGCGGTTTGTTGGATCTTTGATTGGCATTGCTGTGGGTATTGCCAGTATTAGTTGCGATTGGTAGGTCTTTGTCCGCGGCGGCGGCGGCGGCGGCGGTGGTATTCTCAGTGTGAGCCCTTCTCCTATCTTTCTTGCTCAGCACTTTCACGAATCCATCGTCACCGTCGCCATCGTTTTGGATTGCCGACATAAGGAAGTCGTTGATCTTCTGTTGTTCCTCTCGCATCTTGGCTATTTCAGCCTGAACACCGGCAATAATGTCTGTTTTTAGCTTTTGCGCATCCAGGTCCGGAGTGGTGTTAACGCCAGTCCTTTGAGCTAGAGAGGTGGGCTGAGGCTCAAAGTGTGTCTGTGTGACCGAGTTTTTGGTGGCTACACGAGTAGGGCCGGCGTTAAATGCCCCTAAAGCAGTAGGGTTTGTCCCTATAGCCTCTAGTTCCTTGAGGAAGCGTTCGGTTGTGTCTCTAAGTGTGTCCACACATTTGTCAATTTCCTTGCGGTTGTGTTTGGTCACACTCTTTTCCGCATGAAGTTCGGTCGAAATCTTTTTTAGGTTTCGTTCAATTGCAGAGCGGAACCTCCCAGTGACAGCATTTGGGCTCGGGCTGCCAATCGTCGAGAGACTCATCCTGAGAGGCTCCATTTCGTCGGTCGCAGGGATGTCAAATGCGACGGGCGTTCGGGGTGTATGGGCGGGCTCAGGTGCCCACGTGCGGTCTGCAGCAGACGTCCTGTTCCTGGGCTCAACACAGAATGTGGAGTTGAAGGTGGAGCCCAAGTCCAGGCCGTCCAAGTCAACAAGGAACTGCAGTGGCTCTGAGTTTTTAGCCGGTGAGTTCATATTGGGCAGCGCCTCCTGTTGCGAGGGTTCTGCACTGCGGGTTTGGCTCCTGGTCTTTCGAGGAGAGCCAGAGAGAGATGGGGGGGGGGTACGGAGCATTTCTAGTGTGAAATGGAAATTTGGGAGTAGAGAGAGAGAATTGCAGAGCAGGATCTAGGGAAATTTAAAGAAATATGCGATATCGTGAGAAGGGGTGAATCGTAAGGGGAAGTGAGAATGGGGGGGGGAGGACAGTCAAGAGGTCTATCAATTTAGGTAGGTAAGAGAGATTGGAAGAGAAGGGTGTGGAGAGAGGGGGGTGCAAGAGAAAAGTGCGCTATGAAAGTTTAAAATTTTTGTATGGAAGTGGGTGGGAATTGTGGGTGAGAAGATCAAATAAATGATGTCTGTCAGTTTAATCCTAAAATAAAAATTTTTGAAGGAAGGGTTTAAGAGATAGAATTTTTTCCAAAAGGTGCGCCCACGAAAAAACGACAGGCAATATTTTAAGAAAGTTAATAACTGGAGAACGGATGAAGTTTTTGAAGAATTTGAAAAAGAAGCTATTGAAGAAAAATTTTTAGAAACTTTAAGGCTGGTAATTGGATTTTTAGAAGAAGAAACTGATTTTTTAAAGAGGTTTGAAATTTTGTGTGTGCCTGTGAAAAGTGTGATGGCAATTTGGGGTGATTTTTTAATTCAGAAACGGAGTGAAGGAAAAATATGGCTAGTAAAGGAGGCTGAAACTAAATTTTTTCGGAGGCGAACGCGAAGAAGAGAGAGAGAATAAGTGGAAAGGGAGGGACAGGAAAAATTTTTGAAAATTCAGAGGTTGCACAGGATGTCAACAAGTTGAATAACTATTGAAGGGAACGAGCTAGAGAAAAACGGAAAACGGGAGAAGGTTCAGAAAAAATTTAGGTATCTTGTTGTCGAGTTGGGAGAAATTCGGTAACTTAGGTACCACTTTTTTCGAGGTTGGTTAGGTTAGGTTAGGTTAGGTTAGGTTAGGTTAGGTTAGGTTAGGTTAGGTTAGGTTAGGTTAGGTTAGGTTAGGTTAGGTTAGGTTAGGTTAGGTTAGGTTAGGTTCCCCCTCGAAGTGCTGCCACCTTGCCGTGGTGAGGGGGCTTGCGTGTCTCAATGATCCTCGGGGCTACGCCGGATAGGGCTACCCATACCGGACAGGCCTGGGGTGAGAGACCAGACAAAGAGCGGCACACACGACGGGCGTCTCCGCGTGTCCCTCTGAAGGTAGCAGAGGGCACAGTGCGAGCGCCACAGGGAGGGAGCCGATCCTGGCATGCCTCAGTTCATCTGAGGTGGCAGAGGATCGGCTACATCGGAGGCGTAGCTACGCTGCTCCGCGTTAGGGCCCATCTGGGCCGGCGGCTGCTTCGGCGGCGTGGGATGGTGGGCCTGCAAGGCCCACGGCGCGGCGGGTTTGGCGGCCACTTTCGTGGCTGCTAGATGGGTCTCGGCCCCCCGCCGGGCAACCCGTAACCCGCACGCAGCGGACCGGGGGCGCTGCTCATTGAGAGTAGCGCCGCGTGGAGTAAACCACTATAAAAATCCCCCAATCCCAAGATGTGACAGGCGTGTCGATGGGATGCATGGCTGGGGGGGAAGCCCAGTCGCAAGCGTCAGGGAGGGGGCAAACCTCCTTAAAAATAGCCATTATGAGTGGTCCAAAACGTAAGACTACCCCAGGAGGTTGTAATCCTCGGTGTCATCACAGAACGGGCAGTCACCCGCGCTGTGATGACACGCAGCCCCATTCCGTATTCGGGGGGGGCAAACCGCTCGCGGACAGATCACACGACGACTTTGGCAAACGCACAACGGACTTTGATAAAGAGGTGGAGTCGCTGAGACTGCGTGGAGGGGGGAGCAGCGAAGAGGACGAGGTGGTTTCCACGCCACCTTTGGTTCACTCGCCATTCCCGTCTCTGACGGAGTTTCGGCCCATTAGGGGCATGGCCACGCCCATCCCAACAAGGGTGTATTGCGGGAGAAGGGCGCGGGTCGTGCTCGAGCGACTCTCGCCGGGGACGGAGGAGTTTTTCTCCCCGGCGAAAACCGACGGCGGCGAAGAGGCGTTTGGCACGCCAACCTCGACGCACACCGAGGCTGTGGCCAGGCTACGGCTCTCTGAGTCGGACTCCTCGGTCAGTAGCCTTAAAACGGTCTGCTCGAGGCAGAACCCCGACCATAACGAGTCTGTCGGGAGGCTATGGGCCAGGGAGGGCGGAAAGAGGTCGGCGGGCGAGCGCCAGACCTCCTCCTCCGGGTCTGGCAGCAATGCCTCTGAGAGCGAAGGTGGCTCGCGGAGTCAGTTCCGCAAACGCGCCTCTAAAAGAGGCAGAGGCAGACCGCCCTCAACAGGGCAGTACGTCGGCCTTGCGGCGGCTCAGAGGGCTCTCAATGATGCCAAACGGGAGGCCCTCGAGTTGGAGGCGGAACAGGCGGTGGCTGACCAAGCGGCCGAGGCAAGGCAGCTGCGAGCGGCGATGCGGCTCACAGCCTCGCAGTCGCCGCCCGGTGAGCCAAACATGGCGGAAAAGTCGGCCGCGGACCTCTCAAAGGCGGTGTCGGACCAGGTTGCAGTCATCAAAAAGGTGGCTGCATCCTCAAAAAATCTTAAGGGGACCTTTGTGCGTGCACTCAATGAGGCAGCAGCCACCATAGTGGAAGCCTGCGAAAGCCTGAGTGCACGCACAATCTCGGACGAGACTCGCCAGCTGCAGGCGGCAAACTCCCGGCTCGAAGCGGAGATGGCCAGTCTCCGAAAGGAGCTGGCGCAGCTAAGATCGGAGGTGGAGAGGCAGGCGCCTGCACAAAGCCCTGTACGCGAGCGGCAGCCAGCGACGGTTCCCTCTCCCGCTCCACTAAACGAGGAGCTCACGCGCTCGATAGTCCTCCAGGTGGGAGCTATCGTGAATGCTCGCCTGGATGGACTGGAGGCAGAGGGACGGTTGCTCCCAGCAAAACCACTTCCCTCGGCTCCTCCTGCTGCAAGGAACGCTTCGGGCCCCAGTGGCGTCAAGGTTATTGACGCCACGAAGAAGCCGCAGGACCAATCGGCAGCCGGAGGCAGGAGGAAGCCCAAATCTAGGGCCAAGAAGAAAAGAGGTGGTTCCAGGGCACAGGACGCGGAGGCTCCTATCTCCCGCCCGCTTCCGCCCGCTCCGGCCTCTATGAAAGAGAGCTGGAGCGTTGTGGCCGGCAAAGGGAAAAAGGGGAGGACTGCCCAGCGGGCTGGCCCGCAAGGTGATGTTCCTCAAAAGGTGAAGGCCAAAAGGTTGAAAGCACCTCGCTCATCAGCAGTAGTGCTCACCTTACAGCCAGAGGCAGCACAGAGGGGCATCACCTACAAGGAGGTGATTGTCGAGGCCAGGCAGAAAATCCAGCTGGCCGAGCTGGAAATCTCTGGGGGCGTCCGCTTCCGTCGGGCGGCAACCGGGGCGTGTATCCTGGAGGTCCCGGGAGCGGCCAGCGGCGAAAAAGCCGATAAACTGGCCGACGCACTCCGCCAGCAACTGGGCACAGACGTCGCACGGGTGTCGCGGCCGTGCAAGAGTGTCGACATCCGTGTCACTGGCCTGGACGAATCGGTGACGGTGGAAGAGGTGGCCAAGGCGGTGGCAGAAACCGGGGGATGCGCCATCGAGACTGTTAGGGCCGGGCAAATACGCCCGGGTTACTCGGGCCTCGGGGTGGTCTCGGTGTGTTGCCCTGTCCTAGCGGCAAAGAAAATTGCCACTGTGGGGCGCCTATTGGTGGGCTGGGTCTCTGCTCAAGTCAGACTACAAGAGCAGAGGCCCATAAAGTGCTTCCGATGCCACCGAATCGGGCACGTAAGCGCGCAATGTGGGGCGGAGCCAGACCGGTCTGGATGCTGCTTCCAGTGTGGCAAGGATGGTCACAAGGCTGCACAATGCACTGCTCCGCCACACTGTGTCATCTGTGCATCTGCTGGGAAACCAGCAGGGCACAGAATGAGCAGCAGGGCGTGCACTGCACCGAAGACGACCGGGAAGGCGAAGGTAGGTGCCAGCGGTCCTCGAGCGCCCTCGCCGACAAACGGCACCGCCGCCATGGATCAGGCTGAGGCTGAGGAGGTTCAAGAGCCGGCTGTTGGATAGATGGCAATCACCGAATTCCTCCAGGTGAACCTCAACCATGATGCCAAGGCTCAGGACCTCCTCCACCAGACCATGGCACAGTGGGCAATCCACGTTGCCGTGGTTGCGGAGCCCTACAGGGTGCCAACCCGCGACGACTGGGCCGGCGATCTGGACGGCACCGCGGCCATAGTCACTCGGACCGCCGCCGGCTCGAACCCGTTCAGGAACGTAGAGAGGAGACACGGCTGCGTCGCCGCAGTCTGTGGCGATATTGCGGTGGTAGGTGTTTACTTCTCTCCGAACAAGACCCTTGCGGAGTTCGAGACGTTCCTTGTGGAGGTTGGCACCCTAATAGGCAGACTGCATCCGGCCCCAACTATAGTGGCGGGCGACTTCAACGCCAAGAACGTGGCGTGGGGGAGCCCAGCGACGGACGCCCGTGGACACGCACTGTTGGAGTGGGCGATAGCTGCCAACCTAGCGGTCTCAAACCTAGGAACGGCAAACACGTGCGTGCGGCAACAGGGCGGCTCTATTGTAGACATTACGTTTGCGAGCGCGGCCCTGGCGCGCCGTGTTCAGGGATGGGAGGTCCTGGTGGGAGTAGAGACCCTGTCGGACCACCGATACATTCGGTTTGGAGTCTCTGCTCTCCCGAGACTCACCCTTCCAAGCCGGAGAAACAACCCAGCTGTGAGCGGCCCACGCTGGGTGCTCAAAAAACTGGACCGTGAGACCCTGGAGTTGGCGGCGATCGTGCGGTCGTGGACTCCGGAAGCAGAGGCAGGGACCGATGTCGAGGCCGAAGCCGAATGGTTCCGCAGCAGCATGACCGAAGTCTGCGACGCGGCAATGCCGAGAGCAAGGGCCGCCTCTCCTCGACGCTTCGTGTACTGGTGGTCTCCAGAGCTTGCGCAGTTGCGCGAGTTATGCGTACGCGAGAGGCGCCAGTACACGCGACAACGAGGCCGCCGACCACGAGACCCGGAGGCGGAGGCTACTCGGTACGCCCTGTACAAAGCAGCGAAAGCGGCGTTGAAGGCTGCTATCGGGCTGGCCACGGACAGGGCACGGCAGGAGTTCCTGGAGACGCTGAACAGCGATCCATGGGGGAGGCCATACAAGATGGTGATGCAGAAGCTCCGACCGTGGGCCCCTCCGCTAACGCAGAGTCTCCAGCCACAGCTGCTGGAAGATATTGTGGCCACCCTGTTCCCGCACAGGCCCCAGCAATCCCCCCCGCCCATGGCCCCGCCAGGAGTGGCCGAAAGGCAGGAGGAAGCGGAAGCAGAGGTGCCACTCGTCACTGAGGGGGAGTTGACGGCAGCAGTCCTTAGGCTCCAGAGAAAAAACACAGCTCCTGGACTGGACGGGATCCCGGGACGGGCATGGGTCCTGGCTATGGAAGCTCTGGGGCCAAGGCTGAGAAGACTCTACTCGGAGTGCCTTAAGCAGGGCCGCTTCCCCTGCCTGTGGAAAACGGGTCGGCTGGTCTTGCTGCGGAAGGAGGGCCGACCCGCGGACTCACCGTCAGCCTACCGGCCCATCGTCCTGCTTGACGAAATCGGGAAGCTCTTTGAGCGGATAATTGCTAACCGGCTCGTCAAGCAGTTGACGACGGAAGGGCCTGACCTGGCCGACAGCCAGTACGGGTTCCGCAGCGGTCGCTCGACGGTCCACGCGATACTGCGGGTGAGGAGCATAGCGGAGGAAGCAGTATCCCAGGGTGATGTCGTGCTGGCAGTGTCTTTAGACATTGCCAACGCCTTTAACACCCTCCCCTGGGACTGCATAAACGAGGCACTCCTCTACCACCAAGTGCCGCACCATCTGAGCCGAATAGTGAAGGCATACCTCCAACACCGGTTCGTGGCCTTCGCCGGGCAGGATGAGTGGAGGCGCAGGCAAATGGTGTGTGGTGTTCCACAGGGGTCGGCCCTGGGGCCACTCCTGTGGAACATCGGATACGATTGGGTGTTGAGGGGTGCACTCCTCCGAAGGGTGAACCTCGTGTGCTATGCGGACGACACGCTGGTCACGGCCCGCGGAGCCTCACTCAGGGAAGCCTCCATACTTGCAACGGCGGCGGTAGCCCACGTAGTGGGAAAAATCAAGAGGTTGGGACTGGAGGTGGCCCTGAGCAAGTCCGAGGCCATTTGCTTCCACGGGCCTAGGCAGGCGCCCCGACCCGGAGCTCACATCACGGTGGGAGGTACGAGGATAGCCGTCGAAAGAACCATGCGGTACCTGGGCATTGTGCTCGATAGCCGATGGTCCTTCGTACCTCATTTCGAGCGACTGGGGCCAAGGTTGCTGGGCGCAGCCTCGGCGCTCGGGCGGCTGCTCCCTAACCTGGGAGGGCCGAAAACATCCAGCCGAAGACTCTACACTGGAGTAATACGTTCCATGGCCCTGTACGGAGCCCCAGTGTGGGCCGGAGGGCTCAATAGCCAAAACTCTGCCGCACTGCGCAAAGCGCAAAGGGTGATGGCTATAAGGCTCATACGGGGCTATGGGACTATTGCTGGCGAGGCTGCTTGCGTATTGGCCGGATCCCTGCCATGGGACCTGGACGCGAGGACCCTTGCGTCAGTGTTCGTCTGGCGCGAGGAGGCGCGGGCCCGGGACCACTGGCCAGCACCGCAGGAGATCCAGGCCAAACGGGAGGAGCTCTCCCTGGTGGCGGTCGATGAGTGGGTGGAGAGGTTGGCGCAACCCAGTGCAGGGGCCAGGACCATCGAGGCCATCCGGCCAGTCATGTCTCACTGGCTGGAAAGACAGCACGGCTCGCTCACCTTCCGGCTCGTGCAGGTTCTCTCGGGGCACGGTTGCTTCGGGAGATATCTGCACCGGATTGCCAGGAGGGAGCCAACTGAAGAGTGCCACGCGTGTGCAGCACCGACGGACACCGCTCAACACACGCTGGAGGAGTGTCCGGCGTGGGGGCCCGAGCGGGACGACCTGATCGCCGTAGTGGGGCCGGATCTGTCGCTGCCGGCCGTGGTTAAGGCCATGGTAGACAGCGACAGATCATGGCAAGCAGTGAGCACCTTCTGCGAAAGCGTACTCCTGCAGAAGGAAGAGGCGGAACGAGCCAGGGAGGTCGACCCAACAGCCGACCAAAGGCGTCGCAAGCGCGCCCGGCGTAGACGGGTCGCTCACGATCGCCGCCTGCCTCCATAAAAATGAGACCTGAGGATGGCAGGCACGGGGACGTCTGCCATCCTGCCAGACTAAGGTCCGAAGAGAGTGGCGGTACCGGGAGCGTACCGGATACGGCCAAGTACGGGTGGAACGTAGCCAGACGAGAACGGAGTAGTCTGCGAGAGCAGACCGGTGCTGGTGGTGCTGTAGAAGTCAAGCGCGAGCGTACCTGCAGCCCACCGCCACAGCACGACGTCGGCAGACAGAGGGGTTTTTTAGTGGGTATACCATGGGTCTCATTAGCCTATATGGGAGTCCCACATAACCACCGCGGGTCCGTCCCCGCACCCCGGTGGTATGCGTAACGCATTTCTCCCCTCTATAAAAAAAAAAAAAAAAAAAAAAAAAAAAAAGGTTAGGTTAGGTTAGGTTGCTGCGGAAGGAGGGCCGACCCGCGGACTCACCGTCAGCCTACCGGCCCATCGTCCTGCTTGACGAAATCGGAAAGCTCTTTGAGCGGATAATTGCAAACCGGCTCGTCAAGCAGTTGACGACGGAAGGGCCTGACCTGGCCGACAACCAGTACGGGTTCCGCAGCGGTCGCTCGACGGTCCACGCGATACTGCGGGTGAGGAGCATAGCGGAGGAAGCAGTATCCCAGGGTGATGTCGTGCTGGCAGTGTCTTTAGACATTGCCAACGCCTTTAACACCCTCCCCTGGGACTGCATAAACGAGGCACTCCTCTACCACCAAGTGCCCCACCATCTGAGCCGGATAGTGAAGGCATACCTCCAACACCGGTTCGTGGCCTTCGCCGGGCAGGATGAGTGGAGGCGCAGGAAAATGGTGTGTGGTGTTCCACAGGGGTCGGCCCTGGGGCCACTCCTGTGGAACATCGGATACGATTGGGTGTTGAGGGGTGCACTCCTCCGAAGGGTGAACCTCGTGTGCTATGCGGACGACACGCTGGTCACGGCCCGCGGAGCCTCGCTCAGGGAAGCCTCCATACTTGCAACGGCGGCGGTAGCCCACGTAGTGGGAAAAATCAAGAGGTTGGGACTGGAGGTGGCCCTGAGCAAGTCCGAGGCCATTTGCTTCCACGGGCCTAGGCAGGCGCCCCGACCCGGAGCTCACATCACGGTGGGAGGTACGAGGATAGCCGTCGAAAGAACCATGCGGTACCTGGGCATTGTGCTCGATAGCCGATGGTCCTTCGTACCTCATTTCGAGCGACTGGGGCCAAGGTTGCTGGGCGCAGCCTCGGCGCTCGGGCGGCTGCTCCCTAACCTGGGAGGGCCGAAAACATCCAGCCGAAGACTCTACACTGGAGTAATACGTTCCATGGCCCTGTACGGAGCCCCAGTGTGGGCCGGAGGGCTCAATAGCCAAAACTCTGCCGCACTGCGCAAAGCGCAAAGGGTGATGGCTATAAGGCTCATACGGGGCTATGGGACTATTGCTGGCGAGGCTGCTTGCGTATTGGCCGGATCCCTGCCATGGGACCTGGACGCGAGGACCCTTGCGTCAGTGTTCGTCTGGCGCGAGGAGGCGCGGGCCCGGGACCACTGGCCAGCACCGCAGGAGATCCAGGCCAAACGGGAGGAGCTCTCCCTGGTGGCGGTCGATGAGTGGGTGGAGAGGTTGGCGCAACCCAGTGCAGGGGCCAGGACCATCGAGGCCATCCGGCCAGTCATGTCTCACTGGCTGGAAAGACAGCACGGCTCGCTCACCTTCCGGCTCGTGCAGGTTCTCTCGGGGCACGGTTGCTTCGGGAGATATCTGCACCGGATTGCCAGGAGGGAGCCAACTGAAGAGTGCCACGCGTGTGCAGCACCGACGGACACCGCTCAACACACGCTGGAGGAGTGTCCGGCGTGGGGGCCCGAGCGGGACGACCTGATCGCCGTAGTGGGGCCGGATCTGTCGCTGCCGGCCGTGGTTAAGGCCATGGTAGACAGCGACAGATCATGGCAAGCAGTGAGCACCTTCTGCGAAAGCGTACTCCTGCAGAAGGAAGAGGCGGAACGAGCCAGGGAGGTCGACCCAACAGCCGACCAAAGGCGTCGCAAGCGCGCCCGGCGTAGACGGGTCGCTCACGATCGCCGCCTGCCTCCATAAAAATGAGACCTGAGGATGGCAGGCACGGGGACGTCTGCCATCCTGCCAGACTAAGGTCCGAAGAGAGTGGCGGTACCGGGAGCGTACCGGATACGGCCAAGTACGGGTGGAACGTAGCCAGACGAGAACGGAGTAGTCTGCGAGAGCAGACCGGTGCTGGTGGTGCTGTAGAAGTCAAGCGCGAGCGTTCCTGCAGCCCACCGCCACAGCACGACGTCGGCAGACAGAGGGGTTTTTTAGTGGGTATACCATGGGTCTCATTAGCCTATATGGGAGTCCCACATAACCACCGCGGGTCCGTCCCCGCACCCCGGTGGTATGCGTAACGCATTTCTCCCCTCTATAAAAAAAAAAAAAAAAAAAAAAAAAAAAAAAAAAAAAAAAAAAAAAAAAAAGGTTAGGTTAGGTTAGGTTAGGTTAGGTTAGGTTTTTTTTTTTTTTTTTTTTTTTTTTTTTTTTTTTTTTTTTTTTTTTTTTTTTTTTTTTTTTTTTTCTGTCTACCTCCAACATGATCGGAGCTTTCTAAGCTTTTTCCTTTCATACCAGTTCTATCTTGTATGCTTCTCGTACTATCATGCTTCATTCCTGTTCTTTCTTTCATTCATCATATCTTTTATTCCTTTAGTCTCTACTACTGTACTTAACTATTTTGGGGATAATAAGGGTGAGAGCCTTTTATTTATTTAAAACATTTTCTCTGGTACTTTTACATTTCTATTTCTTAGTCAGTTTCGCATCACCATCGCGTCACTCTCGCCAGAGTCTCGCGAGCGCGCTCGAGAGTCTGAGAGCGTCTCATCTCGCTCGCGTCTCGGGAGAGCGTCTCATCTCACTCGCATCTCGGGAGAGCGTCCCATCTCGCTCGCGTCTCGGGAGAGCGTCTCATCTCGCTCGCGTCTCGGGAGAGCGTCTCATCTCACTCGCGTCTCCTCGGCGTCTCACCGGCGACTCACCGGCGCCCACCGAGAGCCACAACACCTGGCGGCACTCCGACGAGCTCCTGACAAACTTTTCTCATCGGATTTTAAAGTGCGATATACCGAAAGTTGCGGGACAGTGCCGCGCATCCGGCTACAGTGTCTGTTTGAGCCGCAAAGTGTCAGTGAAATTTTGGACATATATTTTGTGAGTTATAGACACTCTGAGAGCGTCTCGTCTCACTGGCATCTCGTGAGTCGTGAGAGTCTCACCGGGCAACACCATCTCGCCGCCGGCTCGTGAGACCACGGGAGCTCACCATCGCCTCACCCATCTCGCCGGCAACTCGACACCACACCTGGCGTATCGAGACTCTGAGAGCGTCTCGTCTCACTGCCGTCTCGCGAGTCGTGAGAGTCTCATCAGCGCAACACCATCTCGCCGCCGGCTCGCGAGACCGCAGAAGCTCGCCATCGACTCACCAGCGTCAGCAGCCTGCCACAGCGACACAGCACTAGACTAGTTAGTAAAAGTAGTATAAGTAGAGTAAATAGTAAACCTTTAGCAATAGAGACCGGCTCTACATAGAGCAGAAAAAATTTTTTGCGTGTTTGGGCTCGTAGGAAGGGCTCGGAAATTGCACATTTAAAGACAGGCTCCTCCTAGAGCAAATTGAGACACCACCCCCTCTATACAGGGGTGAAAAGTGACAAAAGACGACTCCACCTAGAGCCAAACACCTCACTTTCACTGTTTTTATCAAGTTATCATTTATAAGTAGTATTAAGACAACCCTCACCTAGGGTTAAATCTTGACAGAGTCCGCGACTCTATTACACCTTATTTATATACACACTGTAATTATTACGACAAATTGCATTTTACTGTGTCGCTTCTTTACAACTTATACAAGCCATTCACCAGTAAAAATAGCAAATATCGACACTATCGAAAAACATGTTTGGGATCAGAACCCCACCACAAAAAATGGACAGCGCGAACTCGCAACCCCCGTCCAACAAGCCAAGTCTGGTACAGACCCAAAATGTCCGACGCAGCATCGGAGAGTGGGAGTCCGGAACGATAGAGACCCCCGTGACTCCATCCCCGCAAAAGAAGAAAATGACCCCAGTGGCCCCGGCGGCCAGTGGAACAAAACCAACCTCCACTCAGGAGGAAAACCTGGTGCGACCTGCCTCGCTCAGCAAACCACATCCAGAAGCGACAGGAGTGTCCCCAAAAGTGAAGACGTTCGCCACCAGAACCGAAGAGGCAAGGGCAAATAACAACAAAGCCAAAACGTACCTCACACAATCAAAAAATCTGAGAGCGGACATAAAACAAGGAGTGACGGAGGCCATTGGGAGGCTATACGAACTGGTAAAGCAGTCGGAAGCTGAATTAATAAAAGAGCGAAAGGAGAAAAGAGGAACCGCTGCAAGACAAGAGACAATCAAGAGCCCGGAACCGAGTAAAAAAGAAGAAGGCATAACAAACAGCGTAATAATGGCCAAAATAGAAGAAAATACAAAGTTACTCAAAGAAAACCAGAAAGCAATGGAAGAGATAAAAGAAGCAATGGAAAATCAAAAAGAAATAATGGAGAGGAGAACATATGCGGGCGTGGTAACAAGAGGCCAGACGGAGAAGCGTAACCCAGAGAGGACCGCGCTCCATTCGATAGTGATCTCCTCCAACGTAGAAGGAGTAACGGGAGACGAAGTCCTAGAGAAGGTAAGAAGAGCAGCAGACGCAAAAGAAGGATGGATACGAGTAGAGAAAGTGAGAAAGGCTAGAGATCGGAAGGTCATAATGGGATGCCAGACCGAGCAAGACAGGAAAAAGATAAAGGAGAGGCTAGAGGCAGCGGGAGAAAACCTCACCGTCGAGGAAGTTAGGAACAAAAACCCGCTTCTGATCCTTAGGGACGTGCTGAAGGTCCACAGCGACGAAGAAGTAGTAAGGGCACTCAGAAATCAGAACCGGGAGGTCTTCTACGGCCTCGAAGGTGAAAGCGACGTGATGGCTATAAAATACCGACGAAACGCCAGAAACCCCCATAACTGCCACATTGTCTTGAGCGTGTCACCTGCGATCTGGAAGAGAGCGACAGAAGAGGGGAAAATGAGGATAGATCTACAAAGAGTCACCGTGGAGGACCAAACGCCGCTAGTGCAGTGCACCAGATGCCTAGGATTCGGCCATAGTCGGCGGTACTGCAAAGAGCCAGCCGACCTGTGTAGCCACTGCGGGGGTCCACACCTCAGAGCAGAATGCCCGGAGAGGCTGACGGGCACTGCACCGGAGTGTAGAAACTGCAAAAAGGCGGAAATAGAGCAATCCGAGCACAATGCTTTTAGTAACGAATGCCTTGTACGGAAAAAATGGGACACACTTGCCAGAGCGTCCGTCGCATATTGTTGAGACAGTTGTGCACGACAAATATAGCGTTATCCAGGCCAACCTCCAAAGAAGTAGATTAGCAACCGATGAGCTAATGTTAGAGGCCAAAAGTCGTAAGGCAGCAGTTGGATTGCTACAGGAACCCTACGTGGGAGGCGTGGGCATGGTAAAGGGATATCAGGGAGCCAGGATTTTCCAGGATGTGAGTACCGACAACGGGACGGTCAAAGCAGCAATAGCCATATTTGACCCGAACCTAGACGTCATCCAGTGCCCCGATTACACCACAAAAAATATCGCGGTGGTAAAAATCCGGACCGCAGCATGGACGATTGCCCTGGTATCCTTCTACCTTGAGCCAGACGCACCCATAGAACAGTACCTGGAACACCTCAAGAAAATACACGGGAAGATGGGACCAACGAGACTGATCATCGGAGGAGACGCTAATGCCAAAAGCACCTGGTGGGGCAGCTCTGGTGAGGACACAAGAGGCGAAACAATGAGTGGAATGCTGGCCGAAACAGAGATGCAGATCCTAAACATGGGCGACGTACCAACGTTTGACACCATACGAGGAGGAATAAGGTTCAGCAGCCATGTTGATATAACCGCATGCACATCGGATATGCTGAACCTGGTCCACAACTGGCGAGTACATGAAGGTCTCACAAATTCTGACCACAATGGCATAATTTTTAACATTCACATAGAAAAATCCCAAGGTACTAATATACAAAGAACAACACGCACATACAACACCAGAAAAGCAAATTGGGGTCAGTTTCATGAGAAAATGACCCAAATTATGCACGAAACAAACCTCAATATACAAAACATAGAACACATAAACAACATACAGCAAATTGAAAACGAAATAGACCAATACACCAAAACAATTACAGAAGCATGTAGACATTCAATACCAAATAAAAAACACACACAAACACTAACTATGCCATGGTGGACAGAGGAACTCGCCAAAATGAAGAAGCAAGTGGCAACCAGAAAACGCAGAATCCGAAACGCGGCACCGGACCGGAGACAAATGGTGGTCGACCTGTATCTCAACGAAAAAACCAGATACGAGGAGGCAGTAGCTAGCGCACAAAGCAACAGCTGGAAAGAGTTCTGCGAAAAACAGGATAGAGAAGGAGTCTGGGAAGGCATCTATAGAGTCATGAGAAGGACAGAGCGAAGAGCGGAAGACCAACTCCTAAAAGTGGAAGGAAACACCCTGGATGCCAAAAAATCAGCAGAGCTACTGGCCGAAACATTCTATCCCAAGGATAGAAAGGAAGACGACGACCCTGAACACCAGCAGACCAGATCACTGGCTGAGGTCATAAACGCTAAAAACCGTGAAGACGAAAAAACGCAGGATCCACTCTTCACAGCCGGGGAATTGAACAGATCGCTGGCCTCCTTTAACCCAAAAAAGGCACCGGGGGCTGACGGCTTTACAGCAGACATTTGCACACATGCCATAAGGTGTAACGAGGGTTACTTCCTGGCCCTATTAAATAAATGCCTGACACACCACCACTTCCCAAGAGCATGGAAAGAGGCCACTGTAATTGTGTTAAAAAAGCCAGGAAAGGATTCGTACACCGTGCCGAAGTCCTATAGACCTATTGGACTCTTGCCTGTCCTGGGAAAGGTGTACGAGAAGATGCTAGTCGCCCGCCTCAGGTATCACCTACTCCCTAAAATCAGCTCGAGGCAATTCGGATTCATGCCCCAAAGAAGCACCGAAGACTCCCTCTATACCCTTATGAAAAACATCCGTAAAAACCTAGAGGAAAAGAAAATTGTAACTCTGATTTCACTGGATATAGAGGGAGCCTTCGATAGTGCTTGGTGGCCCGCTATTACAGTACGATTGGCCGAGGCAAAGTGCCCAATGAACCTGAGAAGGACGATTGATAGCTATCTCAGCGACAGACTAGTGAAGGTTCGGTACGCGGGAGAAGAAGTGGAACGGAAGACCAGCAAGGGCTGCGTCCAAGGATCGGTTGGTGGACCACTGCTGTGGAACCTCCTCATAAACCCACTCCTTACGAGCCTCGAAAATAGGCAAATCTACTGCCAAGCCTTTGCAGACGACATAGTCCTGGTGTTCGCAGAAAAGACCGCGCTGGAAATAGAACAACGTGCAAACCCTGCACTCGAGCATGTCCGGGCGTGGGGTGTTGAAAATAAACTCAAGTTTGCACCTCATAAGACCTGTGCGATGGTGATTACGAGAAGACTAAAATACGACACCCCACGCCTGACCATGGGTGGTATCCACGTTGAAATGTCTCGGGAAGTCAAAATATTGGGGCTAACAATTGACGCGGGACTCACTTTCAACAAGCACATAACTAATGTTTGTAAAAAAGCAATAGGTATGTACAAACACCTTGCAAGAGCAGCCCGCGTAAATTGGGGGCTCCATCCCGAGGTCATTAGGAGCATCTACACAGCAGTGGTCGAACCCACGATCATGTACGCCGCGAGTGCATGGGCACCAGCCGCCAACAAACTAGGCGTTCAAAAACAACTGAGAGTTGTCCAGCGCGGTTTTGCTCAAAAGCTGTGCAAGGCCTATCGTACAGTGTCCCTAAACTCAGCGTTGATACTGGGCGGACTACTCCCTCTGGACCTCCGAATCCGAGAGGCGGCCTCATTGTATGAGGCCAAGAAGGGATTATCCTGCCCAGTACTAATGGACAAAGAGATCGAGCAGATGGCACCAGCACTAGAGGCCCCACACCCCGCAAAACTGATGAGCCTAGAGTTCAACAACCTGATAGACGAGGAACAGTACGAGAGCAGCAAAAACCATGAAGTACGGATCTTCACAGATGGCAGCAAGATTGAGGGCAGGGTTGGGGCAGCGCTATCCTTGTGGTTAGGTTAGGTTAGGTTAGGTTAGGTTAGGTTAGGTTAGGTTAGGTTAGGTTAGGTTAGGTTAGGTTAGGTTAGGTTAGGTTAGGTTAGGTTAGGTTAGGTTAGGTTAGGTTAGGTTAGGTTAGGTTAGGTTAGGTTAGGTTAGGTTAGGTTAGGTTAGGTTAGGTTAGGTTAGGTTAGGTTAGGTTAGGTTAGGTTAGGTTAGGTTAGGTTAGGTTAGGTTAGGTTAGGTTAGGTTAGGTTCCCCCTCGAAGTGCTGCCACCTTGCCGTGGTGAGGGGGCTTGCGTGTCTCAATGATCCTCGGGGCTACGCCGGACAGGGCTACCCATACCGGACAGGCCTGGGGTGAGAGACCAGACAAAGAGCGGCACACACGGCGGGCGTCTCCGCGTGTCCCTCTGAAGGTAGCAGAGGGCACAGTGCGAGCGCCACAGGGAGGGAGCCGCTCCTGGCATGCCTCAGCTCATCTGAGGTGGCAGAGGAGCGGCTACATCGGAGGCGTAGCTACGCTGCTCCACGTTAGGGCCCATCTGGGCCGGCGGCTGCTTCGGCGGCGTGGGATGGTGGGCCTGCAAGGCCCACGGCGCGGCGGGTTTGGCGGCCACTTTTGTGGCTGCTAGATGGGTCTCGGCCCCCCGCCGGGCAACCCGTAACCCGCACGCAGCGGACCGGGGGCGCTGCTCATTGAGAGTAGCGCCGCGTGGAGTAAACCACTATAAAAATCCCCCAATCCCAAGATGTGACAGGCGTGTCGATGGGATGCATGGCTGGGGGGGAAGCCCAGTCGCAAACGTCAGGGAGGGGGCAAACCTCCTAAAAAATAGCCATTATGAGTGGTCTAAAACGTACGACTACCCCAGGAGGTTGTAATCCTCGGTGTCATCACAGAACGGGCAGTCACCCGCGCTGTGATGACACGCAGCCCCATTCCGTATTCGGGGGGGGCAAACCGCTCGCGGACAGATCTCACGACGACTTTGGCAAACGCACAACGGACTTTGATAAAGAGGTGGAGTCGCTGAGACTGCGTGGAGGGGGGAGCAGCGAAGAGGACGAGGTGGTTTCCACGCCACCTTTGGTTCACTCGCCATTCCCGTCTCTGACGGAGTTTCGGCCCATTAGGGGCATGGCCACGCCCATCCCAACAAGGGTGTACTGCGGGAGAAGGGCGCGGGTCGTGCTCGAGCGACTCTCGCCGGGGACGGAGGAGTTTTTCTCCCCGGCGAAAACCGACGGCGGCGAAGAGGCGTTTGGCACGCCAACCTCGACGCACACCGAGGCTGTGGCCAGGCTACGGCTCTCTGAGTCGGATTCTTCGGTCAGTAGCCTCAAAACGGTCTGCTCGAGGCAGGACCCCGACCATAACGTGTCTGTCGGGAGGCTATGGGCCAGGGAGAGCGGAAAGAGGTCGGCGGGCGAGCGCCAGACCTCCTCCTCCGGGTCTGGCAGCAATGCCTCTGAGAGCGAAGGTGGCTCGCGGAGTCAGTTCCGCAAACGCGCCTCTAAAAGAGGCAGAGGCAGACCGCCCTCAACAGGGCAGTACGTCGGCCTTGCGGCGGCTCAGAGGGCTCTCAATGATGCCAAACGGGAGGCTCTCGAGTTGGAGGCGGAACAGGCGGTGGCTGACCAAGCGGCCGAGGCAAGGCAGCTACGAGCGGCGATGCGGCTCACAGCCTCGCAGTCGCCGCCCGGTGAGCCAGACATGGCGGAAAAGTCGGCCGCGGACCTCTCAAAGGCGGTGTCGGACCAGGTTGCAGTCATCAAAAAGGTGGCTGCATCCTCTAAAAATCTCAAGGGGACCTTTGTGCGTGCACTCAATGAGGCAGCAGCCACCATAGTGGAAGCCTGCGAAAGCCTGAGTGCACGCACAATTTCGGACGAGACTCGCCAGCTGCAGGCGGCAAACTCCCGGCTTGAAGCGGAGATGGCCAGTCTCCGAAAGGAGCTGGCGCAGCTAAGATCGGAGGTGGAGAGGCAGGCGCCTGCACAAAGCCCTCTACGCGAGCGGCAGCCAGCGACGGTTCCCTCTCCCGTTGCACTAAATGAGGAGCTCACGCGCTCGATAGCCCTCCAGGTGGGAGCTATCGTGAATGCTCGCCTGGATGGGCTGGAGGCAGAGGGACGGTTGCTCCCAGCAAAACCACCTCCACCTCCCTCGGCTCCTCCTGCTGCAAGGAACGCTTCGGGCCCCAGTGGCGCCAAGGTTATTGACGCCACGAAGAAGCCGCAGGACCAATCGGCAGCCGGAGGCAGGAGGAAGCCCAAATCTAGGGCCAAGAAAAGAGGTGGTACCAGGGCACAGGACGCGGAGGCTCCTATCCCCCGCCCGCTTCCGCCCGCTCCGGCCTCTATGAAAGAGAGCTGGAGCGTTGTGGCCGGCAAAGGGAGAAAGGGGAAGACTGCCCAGCGGGCTGGCCCGCAAGGTGATGTCCCTCAAAAGGTGAAGGCCAAAAGGTTGAAAGCACCTCGCTCATCAGCGGTAGTGCTCACCTTACAGCCAGAGGCAGCACAGAGGGGCATCACTTACAAGGAGATGATTGTCGAGGCCAGGCAGAAAATCCAGCTGGCCGAGCTGGAAATCTCTGGGGGCGTCCGCTTCCGTCGGGCGGCAACCGGGGCGTGTATCCTGGAGGTCCCGGGAGCGGCCAGCGGCGAAAAAGCCGATAAACTGGCCGACGCACTCCGCCAGCAACTGGGCACAGACGTAGCACGGGTGTCGCGGCCGTGCAAGAGTGTCGACATCCGTGTCACTGGTCTGGACGAATCGGTGACGGTGGAAGAGGTGGCCAAGGCGGTGGCAGAAACCGGGGGATGCGCCATCGAGACCGTTAGGGCCGGGCAAATACGCCAGGGTTACTCGGGCCTCGGGGTGGTCTTGGTGAGTTGCCCTGTCCTAGCGGCAAAGAAAATTGCCACTGTGGGGCGCCTATTGGTGGGCTGGGTCTCTGCTCAAGTCAAACTACAAGAGCAGAGGCCCATAAAGTGCTTCCGATGCCACCGAATCGGGCACGTAAGCGCGCAATGTGGGGCGGAGCCAGACCGGTCTGGATGCTGCTTCCAGTGTGGCAAGGATGGTCACAAGGCTGCACAATGCACTGCTCCGCCACACTGTGTCATCTGTGCATCTGCTGGGAAACCAGCAGGGCACAGAATGAGCAGCAGGGCGTGCCCTGCACCGAAGACGACCGGGAAGGCGAAGGTAGGTGCCAGCGGTCCTCGAGCGCCCTCGCCGACAAACGGCACCGCCGCCATGGATCAGGCTGAGGCTGAGGAGGTTCAAGAGCCGGCTGTTGGATAGATGGCAATCACCGAATTCCTCCAGGTGAACCTCAACCATGATGCCAAGGCTCAGGACCTCCTCCACCAGACCATGGCACAGCGGGCAATCCACGTTGCCGTGGTTGCGGAGCCCTATAGGGTGCCAACTCGAGACGACTGGGCCGGCGATCTGGACGGCACCGCGGCCATAGTCACTCGGACCGCCGCCGGCTCGAACCCGTTCAGGAACGTAGAGAGGAGACACGGCTGCGTCGCCGCAGTCTGTGGCGATATTGCGGTGGTAGGTGTCTACTTCTCTCCGAACAAGACCCTTGCGGAGTTCGAGACGTTCCTGGTGGAGGTTGGCACCCTAATAGGCAGACTGCATCCGGCCCCAACTATAGTGGCGGGCGACTTCAACGCCAAGAACGTGGCGTGGGGGAGCCCAGCGACGGACGCCCGTGGACACGCACTGTTGGAGTGGGCGATAGCTGCCAACCTAGCGGTCTCAAACCTAGGAACGGCAAACACGTGCGTGCGGCAACAGGGCGGCTCTATTGTAGATATTACGTTTGCGAGCGCGGCCCTGGCGCGCCGTGTTCAGGGATGGGAGGTCCTGGTGGGAGTAGAGACCTTGTCGGACCACCGATACATTCGGTTTGGAGTCTCTGCTCTCCCGAGACTCACCCTTCCAAGCCGGAGAAACGATCCAGTTGTGAGCGGCCCACGCTGGGTGCTCAAAAAACTGGACCGTGAGACCCTGGAGTTGGCGGCGATCGTGCGGTCGTGGACACCGGAAGCAGAGGCGGGGACCGATGTCGAGGCCGAAGCCGAATGGTTCCGCAGCGGCATGACCGAAGTCTGCGACGCGGCAATGCCGAGAGCAAGGGCCGCCTCTCCCCGACGCTGCGTGTACTGGTGGTCTCCAGAGCTTGCGCAGCTGCGCGAGTTATGCGTACTCGAAAGGCGCCAGTACACGCGACAACGAGGTCGCCGACCACGAGACCCGGAGGCGGAGGCTACTCGGTACGCCCGGTACAAAGCAGCGAAAGCGACGTTGAAGGCTGCTATCGGGCTGGCCACGGACAGGGCACGACAGGAGTTCCTGGAGACGCTGAACAGCGATCCATGGGGGAGGCCATACAAGATGGTGATGCAGAAGCTCCGACCGTGGGCCCCTCCGCTAACGCAGAGTCTCCAGCCACAGCTGCTGGAAAATATTGTGGCCACTCTGTTCCCGCACAGGCCCCAGCAATCCCCCCCGCCCATGGCCCCGCCAGGAGCGGCCGAAAGGCAGGAGGAAGCGGAAGCAGAGGTGCCACCCGTCACTGAGGGGGAGCTGACGGCAGCAGTCCTTAGGCTCCGGAGCAAAAACACAGCCCCCGGACTGGACGGGATCCCGGGACGCGCATGGGTCCTGGCCATGGAAGCTCTGGGGCCAAGGCTGAGAAGGCTCTACTCGGAGTGTCTCAAGCAGGGCCGCTTCCCCTGCCTGTGGAAAACGGGTCGACTGGTCTTGCTGCGGAAGGAGGGCCGACCCGCGGACTCACCGTCAGCCTACCGGCCCATCGTCCTGCTTGACGAAATCGGAAAGCTCTTTGAGCGGATAATTGCAAACCGGCTCGTCAAGCAGCTGACGACGGAAGGGCCTGACCTGGCCGACAACCAGTACGGGTTCCGCAGCGGTCGCTCGACGGTCCACGCGATACTGCGGGTGAGGAGCATAGCGGAGGAAGCAGTATCCCAGGGTGATGTCGTGCTGGCAGTGTCTTTAGACATTGCCAACGCCTTTAACACCCTCCCCTGGGACTGCATAAACGAGGCACTCCTCTACCACCAAGTGCCCCACCATCTGAGCAGAATAGTGAAGGCATACCTCCAACACCGGTTCGTGGCCTTCGCCGGGCAGGATGAGTGGAGGCGCAGGCAAATGGTGTGTGGTGTTCCACAGGGGTCGGCCCTGGGGCCACTCCTGTGGAACATCGGGTACGATTGGGTGCTGAGGGGTGCACTCCTCCGAAGGGTGAACCTCGTGTGCTATGCGGACGACACGCTGGTCACGGCCCGCGGAGCCTCGCTCAGGGAAGCCTCCATCCTTGCAACGGCGGCGGTAGCCCACGTAGTGGGAAAAATCAAGAGGTTGGGACTGGAGGTGGCCCTGAGCAAGTCTGAGGCCATTTGCTTTCACGGGCCTAGGCAGGCACCCCGACCCGGAGCTCACATCACGGTGGGAGGTACGAGGATAGCCGTCGAAAAAACCATGCGGTACCTGGGCATTGTGCTCGATAGCCGATGGTCCTTCATACCTCATTTCGAGCGCCTGGGGCCAAGGTTGTTGGGCGCAGCCTCGGCGCTTGGGCGGCTGCTGCCTAACTTGGGAGGGCCGAAAACATCCAGCCGAAGACTATACACGGGAGTAATACGTTCCATGGCCCTGTACGGAGCCCCAGTGTGGGCCGGAGGGCTCAATAGCCAAAACTCTGCCGCACTGCGCAAAGCGCAAAGGGTGATGGCTATAAGGCTCATACGAGGCTATGGGACTATTGCTGGTGAGGCTGCTTGCGTATTGGCCGGATCCCTGCCATGGGACCTGGACGCGAGGGCCCTTGCGTCAGTTTTCGTCTGGCGCGAGGAGGCGCGGGCCCGGGACCACTGGCCAGCACCGCAGGAGATCCAGGCCAAACGGGAGGAGCTCTCCCTGGTGGCGGTCGATGAGTGGGTGGAGAGGTTGGCGCAACCCAGTGCAGGGGCCAGGACCATCGAGGCCATCCGGCCAGTCATGTCTCACTGGCTGGAAAGACAGCACGGCTCGCTCACCTTCCGGCTCGTGCAGGTTCTCTCGGGGCACGGTTGCTTCGGGAGATATCTGCACCGGATTGCCGGGAGGGAGCCAACTGAGGAGTGCCACGGGTGTGCAGCACCGACGGACACCGCTCAACACACGCTGGAGGAGTGTCCGGCGTGGGGGCCCGAGCGGGACGACCTGATCGCCGTAGTGGGGCCGGATCTGTCGCTGCCGGCCGTGGTTAAGGCCATGGTAGACAGCGACAGATCATGGCAAGCAGTGAGCACCTTCTGCGAAAGCGTACTCCTGCAGAAGGAAGAGGCGGAACGAGCCAGGGAGGTCGACCCAACGGCCGACCAAAGGCGTCGCAAGCGCGCCCGGCGTAGACGGGTCGCTCACGATCGCCGCCTGCCTCCATAAACGAGACCTGAGGATGGCAGGCACGGGGACGCCTGCCATCCTGCCAGACTAAGGTCCGAAGAGGGTGGCGGTACCGGGAGTCCCACCGGATACAGCCAAGTACGGGTGGAACAAGGACGAGAACGGAGTAGTCTGCGAGAGCAGACCGGTGCTGGTGGTGCTGTAGAAGTCAAGCGCGAGCGTTCCTGCAGCCCACCGCCACAGCACGACGTCGGCAGACAGAGGGGTTTTTTAGTGGGTATACCATGGGCCTCATTAGCCTACATGGGAGTCCCACATAACCACCGCGGGTCCGTCCCCGCACCCCGGTGGTATGCGTAACGCATTTCTCCCCTCTATAAAAAAAAAAAAAAAAAAAAAAAAAAAAAAAAGGTTAGGTTAGGTTAGGTTAGGTTAGGTTAGGTTAGGTTAGGTTAGGTTAGGTTAGGTTAGGTTAGGTTAGGTTAGGTTAGGTTAGGTTAGGTTAGGTTAGGTTAGGTTAGGTTAGGTTAGGTTAGGTTAGGTTAGGTTAGGTTAGGTTAGGTTACCCCCCCCGAAGTGCTGCCACCTTGCCGTGGTGGGGGGGCTTGCGTGTCTCAATGATCCTCGGGGCTACGCCGGACAGGGCTACCCATACCGGACAGGCCTGGGGTGAGAGACCAGACAAAGAGCGGCACACGACGGTTCTCCTCGCGTCCCTCTGATGAGCCTGATGAGCAGAGGGCGCAGGGGAAGAACAGGGTGAGCGGACCTGGCGACGGGGGCATGCACGGTGGTGCTGCGCGTGTACCGTGCACCGTGCTTGCAGGAGCCCTAATATGGGGCAGCGGCCGCCTTCGAGTGGCGTGGGATGGCGGGCCTTCAAGGCTCGCGGCGCGACGGGTCTGGCAGTCGCAGTCATGCGTCTGCTGGGTGAGTTTTGGCTCCCCGTCGGGCAACCCGTAACCTGCACTGAGCTGGCCGGGGGTGCTGCTCACTGAGAGTAGCACCGCGTGGAAGAAAACCACTATAAAAATTACCCCAATCCCAAGGTGAGCGATCGTGCCGATGGGATGCGTGGCTGGAGGGAGTCCAGTCCCGAACGTGCAGGGGACCTCACCCCTTAAAAAAGAGTACAATGGGAGTCAGCAACTTTAAAATTCTCCGGGCGGGTACCCAATCCCGTTCACTCGCTTCGGCGGGTGAGAGCCCCGTCGTATACGGAGGGGGCAAAAGTTGCTTCGTGGGCCGGCGGGGTGCCGGCTCTCGTGAACACGACATTGGCTATAGATCAACGGACTTCGATAACGCAAGTGATATGGATGTCTTACGCTTGAGGGGAGGAAACTCCGAAGACGAGGAGAAAGAGAAGGCCTTCCTTCCGCGTGTCTCCTTGGCGCGTTCGCCCGTGCAGGGGCCTGCCCCTGCACAGGCGAACGTGTCACAGCATAGTCAATGCGTGGACTATCCAAGTCCACGCATTGACCTCAGCTTGCCCCAGCTGCAGGTTCCTCCGCTCGGAGGGGTCGACGCTCCATCTGCAGCAGCAAGGGACAGGCAGGGGCGCTTTATGCGGCGTGCGCCAGGAGCAACTACGAGCGCCGCCACAGAAGAAGGAGCGGGACAGGGGGAGCCGCGCGCATTGCAGGCGACGCTCGAGGGTGGCCGTGAGGGCAGGTTCGAGAGGATCCCCAAAGTCCTCCTGACCCGGATCGACGGAGGGATTCTTGTCGGAAGTGGGGCTGACACGGACGACACTATGTACTCGGTGCGGTCCAGCCCGTCGTCGCCGGCAACCTCCCCTAGTCGCCACGGGAGCCCGACCGCGGAGCGACAAGGGACCGACGCAGAGGGGAAGGCTCCAAAGGCTCCAACGGGCAAGCCTGGACCCAAAGGCAGGCGAAAGGGGAAGGCGCACCCACGGATGCCGACCCCGCTCAAACCTGCGGGCCTAGGGGGGAAACAAAAACCCTTAGCGAGCCCCCCGGTGCCAACATCGGACGGGGAGACAGCGGAGGGTGCAGAATACGGTCGGATGGGGCAGGATCGCCCTGAGAAAAGACCTCGCCAATCCGACTCGGACTCTCCACCAGGTTCCAGCGGAGAGGAGGGGCGCTGTTCAACCGGCAGCGGGGGCTCATCGCAAGCCTCGAAACGCCGCCCCCCCACGACCGGGAATAGAGGAAGAGGCCGGCCTCCCACAACAGGCCATTATGTCGGGCTTGGCAAATTCCAGGCGGAGCTCAACGCCGAAAAGGCCAAGGAGCAACGCCTCCATGCGGAGGATCAACTGGCCGCCTACACCAGCATGACACAGGAGGCGAACGAAGAGAGAGCTGCCCGGCTGGCGAAGCGTCGGATGCCACGTCTCGGAGAGGAAGCCGTGAAAACCTCAGCACTGCTGAACTCCACAGTTCAGGAGGCGCTAGAGGTGGTAGTGTCGGTCGCCGAGAGGTCCAACAACCTCAAGGGAACCTTCGTCAAGGCGCTCAAAACGGCCGCAACCGCCATAAAGGGAGCTGTGGCTGAGCTTCGGACCCTGACGGTGACGGAGGAGGTGGCGCGCCTGGAGGTGGCAAATGCGCAGCTCTCGCGCCAGGTAGAGGAGTTGCGCCGGGAGGTCGCCCAGTTGCGCAACCAACCAGCCCCGACAGCTGCGGTTGCGGTTGAGCCCGACTATCGGCGCTTAATCGATGAGGTCTCGCGCTCCAACCGGGAGCAGTTCAGTATAATGCTGAACGCTCGGTTGGAGGGCATTGAGAATAGGCTCCTTCCGGAGCCACGGACTCGGCCGCCTCTGGCTGCCGACCGAAGAGCGGCTCAAGCAGCGGCCCAGGCACCGGCGGATGGCGCCACCCAGAGGAGTGGAGGCACTCCATTGGCCCCGCCCAAGCCAGCCAGCTCTGCCGTCGCCCCTACCTCTGGAATACAGGGGACAGAGCGCGACCCCAAAAGGAAGAGGCGCCCAAAACGGAGCCTGGCAGCGCAGGAAGCCGCCTCCGCAAGGCAAACACCTCCGCCAGCCGGCGAGACTGAGCGTGAGCCGTGGAGCAAGGTTGTGGGGAGAAAGACCAGGAAGCCGGCACACAAAGCGGTCAGCAGCGAGCAGCCGTCCAACAAGGCCAAAGGGGCCAAAAGGAAAAAAGGTCCAGCTCGGAAAGCGCCCTCGAAGCAGAAAAAACTCGCCACTCCCAAGACTGCGGCGGTCGTGATCACCCTCAAACCGAGGGTGGAGACCGACTACAAGTCGGTCATGGGGAAGGTCACGACCATCAAACTGGCCGAACTGGGAGTGGAAAGCGTCAAGGTGAGGAGCACGGCGGCTGGCGCCCGCCTGATCGAGGTCCCCGGGGCAAACAGTGGCGTGGTAGCTGACGATCTCGCCGGCAGGCTGCGGAACCTTGTCGGTGACGTGGCAGACGTGCACAGGCCCTTTAAAACAACGGAAATTCGGGTCTCCGGGTTCGACGAATCTGTCACGCCGGAGGCCGTCCGGGAGGCGATAGCCCAAAAGGGGGGTTGTCCGCAGGACCAAATCCGGATGGGAAAAATAAGGATGGCCGCCAACCAAACGGGGTCCGTCATTGCTGGGTGCCCCGTAGCGGCAGCCAAAGCCGTCGTTACAGCCGGACGGCTTCTGGTGGGGTGGACGTCGGCAAAAGTGGAGGCTATGGATCCCCTGCCCTTACGATGCTTCAGGTGCATGGGGATTGGGCATACCAGAGCCCTCTGCCCCTCGCCGGTAGACAGGAGCGACCTCTGCTACCGGTGTGGCAAGGCCGGCCACACGTCGAAAAAATGCGAGGCGGAAAAGCCGTGGTGCGCAGTGTGCCACCACGCCAAGCGGCCAGCTGGGCATGTAATGAGGGGGCCGTCATGCGCTCCCCCAAGCACAAAAGGCAGGACTGCTCCGCCAAGAGCATCGGCTGCCACCAGGCCCCAGGAGGCCCCTAAGGAACCAGGGACCCAAAGCCACGTGGAGGAACAAAGTATGGACCAGTAATGCCAGCACAACCGGCACAACTGCTATACGAAGTGTTGCAGTGCAACATAAACCACTCCGCCAGAGCACAGGACCTCCTGATGCAACATATGGCGGAGTGGGGTATTAGCGCTGCAATCGTGGCAGAACCATACTTTGTTCACTCCCATCCTAACTGGATTGGGGACACAGACGGGCTGGCGGCGGTGGTGGCAACACCAGGCAACCACCCTCCCCTCTCTAAGATCGAGAGCGGCCCGGGGTACGCAGCGGCCAAATGGGGAGACATAGTACTGGTAGCTGTATACTTCTCCCCAAACCGGCCGCTGTTCGAGTTCGAACAATACCTCACCAGACTCGGAAGGGTGGTCACGAGGGCGGCTCCGTCACCAGTGATGGTGCTAGGGGACCTCAACGCCAAGTGCTCGGAGTGGGGGTCCCCATTGACCGACAGCAGAGGGGAGGTCCTCTGGGACTGGGTGGTGGCGTCCGGCCTCGAGGTCATCAACCGAGGCACCGACCACACCTGCGTGCGCCGGCAGGGGGGATCCATAGTGGATGTCACCTTCGCGACCCCTGCCGCTGCCAGGCGCACTACGGACTGGCGGGTATTGGTCGACACGGTGACCCTCTCCGACCACAACTACATACGGATGAGGGTCTCCAAGACGCTGCCGCCCCAGGCACCCAACCCAGAGGGACCAAGAGGCAGGGCTCGGTTCCCAAGGTGGAGCCTCGCAACCCTGGACAGGGATATGGCGGAGGAAATGGCGATGCTAGAGGTATGGCGGGCCCCTCCACCGGACCGGGCCCAAGACGTCGAGGAGAGGGCGGCGCGGTTCCGTGAGTCGCTGACCACGGTTTGCAACGCGGCCATGCGAAGGGCGGGGCAGCCGTCTGCCAAAAAACGTGTGTACTGGTGGACGGAGGAGGTTGCGGCCCTCCGTCTCACGTGCAATAGCGCGCGCCGGGAATACGGCCACTGCAGGCGGCGAAGGGGCCATACCGAGGCTGAAGAGGAGCTGCTCCACGAGGCCCTAAAAGTGGCCAAGGAGGCCCTGTCCGTGGCAATTGCGAAGGCCAAAGACACCGCGCATGAGGCCTTCTTGGCCACACTGGACAGAGATCCATGGGGGCGGCCATACAAATTTGTCCGCAACAAAATTCGCAACGCCCCCGGAATGGACACTCTAGAGCCGGAGCTCCTCGGCCGGATTGTGGAGGCGCTATTCCCGGCAGCGCCGGTATTCGCTCCGCCCCGCATGATGGGCCCCGAAGAGCCGACAGAACTGGTTGCGACACCACCAGTGTCAGATGGTGAAATGGCAGGGGCAATCCACCGGCTGCTGGTCCGTAAAAAGGCCCCAGGCCCAGACGGAGTACCTGGCCGCGTCCTGCCAGTGGCGCTGACGCACCTCGGGGACCGTCTCAAAGACCTCTTTGATGACTGTCTAGGGACGGGACGGTTTCCGAGGTGCTGGAAGGAGGGCAAGCTCTGCCTCATCCGTAAGGAGAGCCGGCCGGTAGACTCTCCCTCGGGCTGGAGACCGATCGTGCTGCTGGATGAGACCGGGAAGATGCTCGAGCGCATCATCGCTTCCCGGATCATCCAGCACCTAGAAGGGACGGGTCCAAATGTGTCCGACCGCCAGTACGGTTTCCGTGCTGGGAGGTCGACCCTGGATGCACTGAGCGCCTTAAGGGCGTTTCACGAATACGCGGCGGGGAGAGGGGAGGGAGTAGTGGCGGTGTCACTTGACATCGCCAATGCGTTTGGTTCCCTCCCATATGCAGTAATCGTTGAGGCGCTCCGCTACCACAGGGTTCCTCTCTATCTGAGGAGAGTCGTGGAGCACTATCTCACGCAAAGAGTGGTGCTCTACGAAGAGCGGGGCGGCCAACGACGGGAAAGGGCGATGGAGTGCGGGGTACCTCAGGGGTCTGTTCTTGGGCCCCTCCTATGGAACATAGGCTTCGACTGGGCCATAAGAGGGGTCCTGCTCCCCCGGATGACTATCATCTGTTACGCTGATGACACGATGGTAGCCGTCCGGGGTTCAGGGCTGGAGGAGACCCTGAGGAGAGCGGCAGTCGCGGCGGACCTTATGGTCACCCGCATAAGGCTACTGGGGCTGAATGTGGCACTCACGAAGACCGAGGCCATCGTCTTCGGGGGAAGGGGCTGGCGGCCACCTGCTGCAGCCGTAATACCGGTGGGAGGAGAGGCGGTCCAGGTGAAGGCCCACATTAAGTATCTGGGCATCCACCTGGACCGCAGATGGGATTTCCGGGAGCACTTTCGCCGCCTTGCTCCTCGGATCGTAGCAGCGGCATCCGCCCTGGGTAGGCTCTTGCCCAACGTGGGAGGGCCCAGTGTGGCCTGCCGCCGCCTATACGCGGGGGTTGCGAGGAGCATGGCCTTGTATGGCGCGCCGATCTGGGCCGATCGGCTAAATGCGGCCAACAAGGCCCTCCTGCGCAGGCCGCAGAGAGTGGTGGCCACCCGAGTTATAAGGGCGTATTGTACGGTGGCGTGGGCGGCGGCGTGCGCACTGGCAGGCTCCATGCCCTGGGAACTGGATGCTCAGGTCCTCGCAGAAGCATACAGGGAGCGGGCGAGGCGCAGGGCACTCAACGAGTTCCCTGCCCCCGAGGAACTGAGAGAGGAGCGTCGCCAGGCGCAAAGGCGGATGAGGGACCGGTGGAAAAACGACCTGGAGGACTCCCCCTATGGAACCCGCACCATAGGGGCACTCCTCCCGTCGTTTGACCACTGGTTGGACCGTAAGCACGGCAAGGTGGGGTTCAGGCTGACGCAGGTAATGACCGGACATGGGTGTTTCGGCCATTACCTGCATCAAATCGGAAGGGAGGCGAGCCCCGCCTGCCACGAGTGCGGTGCGGAGGATGACTCGGCCCAGCACACCCTAGCGGAGTGCAACCACTGGGCCGAGGAGCGCCGCGAAATGGTGGAGGCAATTGGGGGGGATGATCTCTCGCTGCGTAGTGTCGTATCGGCCATGCTACGCAGCGAGAGATCCTGGGAGGCGGTGGCCTCCTTCTGCGAAACCGTCATCGGGCAGAAGGAGGCAGCGGAACGGGAGCGCGAAGATAGGGCAGAGGCGCTCCCGATCCGGCGCAGGCGTAGAGGGAGAAGGCGGGCGCAATTCGGCGCTCGCCTGAACCCCTAGTGGAGTTCGTGGGTGAGGGGCCCACGACGATAGACTCCACACGCCTGGGGGAGGGATCGTAGCGTATTCCGATCCCTCCCTCCTTTGGCGCGGGAGCCCTGGCTCCAGTCAGCCAGCCAGGGCAGCCGGGGGGCGTTCTGGAAGAATGACTCCGACCCCATAACGCCCCCATCAACAACGGCAGTGCGGAATCGCCGGTGAGTTTTTAGTGGGTAGGCCCCATCTGCGGGGAGAGTCCCACATAACCCCCCCACCCAACATCTGGCCTCCCTAGGCCCGGGGGGGTATGCGCAAAGCATTTTCTCACCGTTAAAAAAAAAAAAAAAAAAAAAAAAAAAGGTTAGGTTAGGTTAGGTTAGGTTAGGTTAGGTTAGGTTAGGTTAGGTTAGGTTAGGTTAGGTTAGGTTGGGAGGGGGAGGGCCTGGCGACCTCCCGCAGGGTGCTCCCTCAACGTAAGCGGGGAGGCGGTCCAGGTGAGGCCGCATATCAAATACCTGGGCCTCACCTTGGACCGCAGGTGGACATTCGGGGAGCATTTCCGCCAGATTGCTCCCCGAATAGTGGCGACGGCCTCGGCCTTGGGCCGGCTGCTGCCCAACGTGGGAGGGCCATCGAACGCGTGCCGCCGTCTCTATGCCGGTGTCACCCGGAGCATGGCCCTGTACGGGTGCCCGATATGGGCGGACCGGCTGACGGCGGCAAACAAAGCCCTGCTACGGAGGCCACAAAGGGTGGTGGCCCTACGTATATGCAGGGCATACGTGACGGTGGCCGGGGCAGCAGCGTGCGCCTTGGCTGGGACTCCCCCTTGGGAGTTGGACGCGGAGTCCCTAGCCGAGGCGCACCGGGAGAGGGCTAGGAGCAGGGCCACTGGGGTGTACCCTGCTCCTGAGGAGGTGAGGGCCGCCCGCAGCCAAACCGAGCGAAGGCTGCGGGAGAGGTGGAAGAACGACCTCGAGGACGCCCCCTATGGCCACCGCACCATAGGGGCCCTCCTCGGGTCATTCGATGAGTGGTTGGAGAGGCGCCACGGCAAGCTCGGGTTCCGGATGACGCAGGTAATGACCGGACATGGCTGTTTCGGTCATTACCTGCATCGTATTGGGAGGGAGCCCGGGCCCGCTTGCCATGAGTGCGGCGCCGATGACGACACGGCCCAGCACACGCTTGCGGAATGTGTGCACTGGGCCGACGAGCGCCGCACGCTTGTGGCGTCTCTTGGAGTGGGTGATCTCTCGCTGCACAGCGTCGTGGCGGCCATGATGAGCAGCGAGAGATCCTGGGAGGCGGTGGCCTCCTTCTGCGAATCAGTTATTTCGCAGAAGGAGGCCGCGGAGCGGGAGCGCGAAGAGAGGGTGGATGCGCTCCCGATCCGGCGTAGACGGAGGGGTCGAGCACGTGGGCGGTTCATGAACCGCATGCTCCCCCAGTAGGGCCGCGGGTTGGGGAACCCGCATTGCACGGCCCTACACGTCTGGGGGGGAGGCCAAGCGTTTCTGGCCTTCCCCTCCTTTGGCGCGGGTGCCCTGGCGTAGGTTAGCCAGGGCCGCCGGGGGGCGTCATGGTTGCACAGTGTGATCCCAGGACGCCCCTGTACAACGGCAAGGAGAGGGAAACGCCGCTGTGGGTTTTAGTGGGTATACTCCTCCCCCCCCTCTGCTTTCAGAGGGGTGTGAGAGGAGGGAGTCCCACATAACCCCCCACCAATGGGCCCACCCCAGCCCGGGGGGTATGCGTAAAGCATTTCCCACAGCGTCAAAAAAAAAAAAAAAAAAAAGGTTAGGTTAGGTTAGGTTAGGTTAGGTTTGGAGACCCATAGTCCTGCTGGACGAGGTGGGGAAGATGCTGGAGCGGATCCTAGCGTCCAGGATCCTCCAGCATCTGGAGGACACGGGTCCCGACGTGTCAGACCGCCAGTTCGGATTCCGAGTGGGGCGGTCCACCATCGACGCGATCGGGACCCTGAGAGGGTTCTCGGAGTACGCGGAGGGAAGGAGAGAGGGAGTGGTGGCGGTGTCCTTGGACATCGCCAACGCGTTTGGTTCCCTCCCGTACTCCGTGATAGGGGAGGCACTCCGGTATCATGGAGTGCCCCCGTACCTGCGGCGCATCGTAGAGCACTACCTGACGGACCGGGTAGTGCTCTACGAAGATAGGGGAGGGCAGAGGAGGACGCGGCCCATGGCATGTGGCGTACCCCAGGGTTCCGTGTTGGGGCCCTTGTTGTGGAACCTGGGGTACGATTGGGCCATACGCGACGTCCTCCTCCCCCGGATGGCTGTCATCTGCTATGCAGATGACACCATGGTGGCCGTCCGGGGGCAGGGGTTGGGGGAGACCCTGCGGAGAGCAGAGGTGGCGGCGGACCTCATAGTCGCCAGGATCAGGTTGCTGGGCCTGAAGGTGTCCCTCCCAAAGACGGAAGGAATAATCTTTGGGGGGAGGGGGAGGGCCTGGCGACCTCCCGCAGGGTGCTCCCTCAACGTTAGCGGGGAGGCGGTCCAGGTGAGGCCGCATATCAAATACCTGGGCCTCACCTTGGACCGCAGGTGGACATTTGGGGAGCATTTCCGCCAGATTGCTCCCCGAATAGTGGCGACGGCCTCGGCCCTGGGCCGGCTGCTGCCCAACGTGGGAGGGCCATCGAACGCGTGCCGCCGTCTCTATGCCGGTGTCACCCGGAGCATGGCCCTGTACGGGTGCCCGATATGGGCGGACCGGCTGACGGCGGCAAACAAAGCCCTGCTACGGAGGCCACAAAGGGTGGTGGCCCTACGTATATGCAGGGCATACGTGACGGTGGCCGGGGCAGCAGCGTGCGCCTTGGCTGGGACTCCCCCTTGGGAGTTGGACGCGGAATCCCTAGCCGAGGCGCACCGGGAGAGGGTTAGGAGCAGGGCCACTGGGGTGAACCCTGCTCCTGAGGAGGTGAGGGCCGCCCGCAGCCAAACCGAGCGAAGGCTGCGGGAGAGGTGGAAGAACGACCTCGAGGATGCCCCCTATGGCCACCGCACCATAGGGGCCCTCCTCGGGTCGTTCGATGAGTGGTTGGAGAGGCGCCACGGCAAGCTCGGGTTCCGGATGACGCAGGTAATGACCGGACATGGCTGTTTCGGTCATTACCTGCATCGTATTGGGAGGGAGCCCGGACCCGCTTGCCATGAGTGCGGCGCCGATGACGACACGGCCCAGCACACGCTTGCGGAATGTGTGCACTGGGCCGACGAGCGCCGCACGCTTGTGGCGTCTCTCGGAGTGGGTGATCTCTCGCTGCACAGCGTCGTGGCGGCCATGCTGAGCAGCGAGAGATCCTGGGAGGCGGTGGCCTCCTTCTGCGAATCAGTTATTTCGCAGAAGGAGGCCGCGGAGCGGGAGCGCGAAGAGAGGGTGGATGCGCTCCCGATCCGGCGTAGACGAAGGGGTCGAGCACGTGGGCGGTTCATGAACCGCATGCTCCCCCAGTAGGGCCGCGGGTTGGGGAACCCGCATTGCACGGCCCTACACGTCTGGGGGGAAGGCCAAGCGTTTCTGGTCTTCCCCTCCTTTGGCGCGGGTGCCCTGGCGTAGGTTAGCCAGGGCTGCCGGGGGGCGTCATGGTTGCACATTGTGATCCCAGGACGCCCCTGTACAACGGCAAGGAGAGGGAAACGCCGCTGTAGGTTAGGTTAGGTTAGGTTAGGTTAGGTTAGGTTAGGTTAGGTTAGGTTAGGTTAGGTTAGGTTAGGTTTTTTTTTTTTTTTTTTTTTTTTTGCGTGGAGGGAGGAGATCCTCATTGGATACCACCAGGCCGGTCCTGGTGCGCATGCCCGACTCGCTCGCGGATAGACTCCAGCGTCACGTTGTCTCGAGTCTATCCACAAACGCCTACGGACTAAAACCTCCCCCCATTTGTGTGTAGTGTGGGTCGTTGGACAATCGGTGCTAACGGTCTACACGTCATGCCCAACATTGTGTTTTTTGAGAAGAGTTATGTGTATGGTCGTGAGGGTGTAAGTGGTTTTTGCAAGTTGTGTATTTTATGTTGTTTGGAATGGCTGCTTGTGTATTCGATGTGGATACCGGCATATATAGACGTACGGTTTGAATTGAGTTTACGTCGAGAGACATGAAGATAATATATATAAAGTAAAGGAGGAAAAAATATAACATTGCTCTATGTCCGCACGCGAAGCAGCCGCGCCACAAATGACGCGACTGCTCCGCGCCCGGACAAGCAAAAATATATACTAGATATATGGTCAGCAAAATAAAAGACTTAAGTGAAAGTATAATAAGGAAGAAATTTAATATCGCCTCGTCCGCACGCGGAGCGGTCACGCCATGTAAACGACCTGGCCGCTCCGCGCCCGGACGTGCACAAATATATAGTTGTGAAGGCTATATATTCCTTCGGCATTATAAAGATTTATGTAAGAACCATAGAAGCATTTAGAATAACATATGTATAGTAGGTGAGAAGAGAGTTAATGGTTTAAAGTAAACGTGTAGATGATAGATAGTTCTGAAAGATTATGGCAGTATAGTACATTTTTAGAAACAGACCTTAACTATTGAAAGAAATATGTGAAATGAGAATTTTAACACTATTACAGTATTATGTTTCAGACAGTTTAATATGCTATCGGAATTAGACATTAGACCTGGCTTTGTTGTGAATAAATTTCAACTTAATGCACACTTAAACACACTTGTTACAAGACATTGGTTATGAAAGTACAATTTAGTATTGAGAACATATAAATTATTGAAATTTAGAGTGGTTAAGAGGTGAAAATTAGTTTTTAGTAAGAATAATTTATCTTAAGTTGCAAGTTGGACTTAGACGATATAATTCTCGGGCAGTTAGGATTGATTGCAGTGTGGTCAGTGGGTAATTTAGTGGATGATGTTGATTTAGTGTTGTGGGATATGCAGTTATAGCACTGTGGTTGCTTATTAGTTTTATTAGGGCAATCTTTATAATTGTGACTTATTTCGGCGCAGTGTGAACAAGGTTTGACATTCGATTGGCAGTGAATTCTTGTGTGTCCGTACTGTAAACAGTTAAGGCACTGTTTGAATGGTGAGTGCTCACTCGCGTGTACCTGTTGGTGTTCTATATTGAGTCGGCCCAGTTTCATAATAATATGCCAAACACCGGGCGAGCACTTCAGCACCGCGTTATATAGCTTGTTGTTTCTATTTTTAGTAACAAAGCAGAGTTGGATAGTTTCGTTTCTGCTTTTGAGGACTTCTTTCATTGTGGGGTTCTGAGCGGTGATTATATTCAAAAGTTCCTCGGATGGAGTAGCCTGGTGGATGCCTTTGAGTATGGCCATCGGCTGGAGGCTTCTGGCAGGCTCGGCTTTGATAATTCCGCCGGCATTCAGTCGCGATAGCGTGTCGTCGCGCTGCATCTCGTTCTCAAATTCTATTCTCAGCTTGTTATTAGTTACGGGTCGGATTTTGGCAGGAGCATAATCGCATGTTTTAAAAGAGACTTTCTTCCTGAATGTGTCTAAAGCTTCGGCGCCAGTCTGGACATTGGACACCGTAGCGATCAGTGCTGGATTGTTACGCAGTGTTTTTATAGGAACGGCAGTTGGAACGCGCGCTTGCGCAGCGATTTCGGCGTAAGATCGCTGTCCGCTGGACGGTACATTTGGGGTCTCGTCCACAGGGCTGAGTCGGATATAGTTTTTAATTATCTCAAACTCTTGTTTGATAGTTCTTTCGATGATATTGCGAGTGGTGGTGACGTTGTCTGTGTTGGCGTTTGGTTCTGTTTCCATTTCTATTTCTGTTTGGGTACTTTCGCTGTTGATATATATAGACTCGTTAGTGGTTGTGCTAAAAGCATACTGCACGCCTTCTGATTTGAGAAGTTCGACGAAGTAGTCGATTCCCTCAGATATAGTTTTAACACGTTGATTTATCTCATTATTGCCCTGTTTTGTTATTCTTTTTTTCTCATGATCGAGTTGTACTAGAATTTTTTCGAGGTTTTTGGTCATTGATCTTTGGAATCGTTCCGAAGCGGCAACGAGTTGCACATAGCAGCCGCTAAAGTCGCGGCCTTTTATCGAGATGGGAGAGTAAGCGGGTGTAGAAGGCGTTTCAGACATTTTTTATGTTAATATAAGCACTAATCTAAGACACATTTGTTTAAATAGCAATATCTTAGCTTAAAATACACTAATAATCTAAATTTACAATAATTCCAATAAGATTTCAAAATTCCAACTGAAAATTCTAATAAGATTTTAGGAAAGTTTTATTTGTACTTCCGTTCCTGAAGCTACACTCTTCAAATTTGACAGATAGGTAGTCTAGATCGTAGCATACAATAAAACACAAAGACAAAAGCCAGTTAGTATAAGGGAGAAGCAGAAGATTACCTTTTCAGTGGAGATTTTAAACCATCAATAAAAGTAAAACTATGGACTTTAAAAATTCAGAGTAAACGGTAAACCTATTTTTTTACACACAGAAGTATTATAGAAAAGAAAGTTTTACAAATTTGCTATCAGGAAAAAAGTCAAAATTGGAATTGATATTACGTAAAATTTGAGACAAGACCGACACAGTGTCAGTTTAAAATACAAATCTTAAAAACTACTTGATCAAAAATTACAAAATTTTACACATGAATACCTGGATAAATTACCTTTCAAATGGTGTTAGAAAAAATATATGTTGTCACTTTAGATTTCGAGAAATTTAATAGCAAAGTTACGGTACATAAGAATTTTGAAGTACGAAGATTAAAAGTCTTATAAATTGAAAAGTATAACACCGATTTGAAAAGTAAAAACTGTTTTAGATTTGTTGTGACATAAACTAAGTAGATTGATAATCAAAATTAACCGCAAGAGTCTCTAAGGCACTTTTTCAAGAACAAAGGAATTTAGTTTTTTGCACTTTGTGGTTCGATAATTAAAGATAGAGTCACGAAATTTTCACAGATTGTACATATAACAGTGAGACACACGATGGTATAACAAAAACATAGGGTCAACGATTTAAAACCAGAATTAGAAGCGATTTACTGAAAAGTTCTAAGGCACTGTACCTTTCGGCGACGACAGTGCTTCGAGGCCGTAAGTCCGGCTATGTCCGAATTGTTACGCACTTAGCCACTTCACCGAGGAACACTTTGGTACTAAAACCAGGTCTGTACGATAATATTTACAATTTTACCAACTGTTTTGATTGACCGCTGTTGTTTGCGAATCACACTTTTGGTCACTGCACTTGTGTTTTTTATCCGATTTGAAAAATGTTTATATGAGCATATAGAGGGAGTCAGCGCGCAACTTTTGATATATGACACGATATGTTTTGATTGAAAAATCCGGGCACTTTGAATTTTCGACCGCGGAGCTGCGCGGAAACGATGTTTACGCGAGTGCGCGTTGCGCGAGACTGGTTAGGTTAGGTTAGGTTAGGTTAGGTTAGGTTAGGTTAGGTTAGGTTAGGTTAGGTTAGGTTAGGTTAGGTTAGGTTAGGTTAGGTTAGGTTAGGTTAGGTTAGGTTAGGTTAGGTTAGGTTAGGTTAGGTTAGGTTAGGTTAGGTTAGGTTAGGTTAGGTTAGGTTAGGTTAGGTTAGGTTAGGTTAGGTTTTTTTTTTTTTTTTTTTTTTTTTTTTGCGTGTAGGGAGGAAATCCTCATTGGATACTGCCAGGCCCGTACCTGACAGCATGCCCGACTCGCTCGCGGATAGACTCCAGCGTCTCGATGTCTCGAGTCTATCCACAAACGCCTACGGACTAAAACCTCCCCCGCGTCTTGTGGAGTGTGCATAGGGAACCCGCCGCGCTATCGGTCTACACTTTGGGTCCCCCGCGTGGTGTAGGTTGGTGTGCAAGTATGGTGTTTCTGGGGGTGTTTGTGTTTGTAAGGAAGCTGGTGGTGGGAATAAGGCAGGCCGTGCGGCCGCCCAGCCTCCCGCCCACAGAGGCGGACGGGCGACTGGGCGACCACACGGAAGCCCTGGGAGTGGATGGAGAGATGGTAAGATGGTGGAGGAAGAAGAGCGACGAATAGACCGTGCGGCCGCCCAGCCTCCCGTCCGCTAAGGCGGGCGAGCGACTGGGCGATCACACGTTCGCTCTTAGTGGTTGGGTGGAGTTGGGTGTTGGTTTGGGTTGAGGTGGTTGGAGAAGAGGTGGTAAATGGAGTAAGTGTGAGGAATTGATAGTGGCAAGGGGGGAAGATATATATAATATTTACTCTTGCGAGTACATCTGATTGTGGGCCTAGCCCAGTTGTGGGGGAATATATATGTTATAGTAAGTTTTTGGTTATTTCCCCCCTTGAGGAAGAGGTGGTGGAAAGAGAGTGGATGGTGGTTTAGGAGAAGTTGATGGTGGGGGAGAGGGGGTAAATAGACATAATATTTTACTCTTTCGAGTACATCTGAGTGATGGGCGATCTCAACGCCCGAGGTGGGGGAATAAATATTATAAAATTAGTGGATAGCTCCCCCTCCCCCCTAGGAGAGAAGCTGGTGAAGAGATAGGAAGTGATTAGTGGAGATAATAAGTGGTTGGGGGAAAAGATGGTGGATGGAGACGTTGGTGGTAGTATAAGTGGATGGTGGAGGTGTGTTCGTGTGGGTGGCTGGGGAGTGGTGGATGGAGTCTGGGAGGGCAGAATATACGTAATATTTAACTCCGAAGAGTTCATCTGATTGTGGGCCTAGCCCAGTTTTTTGGGGGAATATATATCTATAAAGTGGATGGGGGTTCCCTCCCAGAAGTGGCGTCAGAGGGCAAATACCCCTGCCCGACGCCCTCACTCCCAGTGCTGGGTATTAGCCACCGGCTAGCAATATCCCCTAAGGGAAATTGCTAACCGTTGCCCAGGGTGCACCAGCCCAGCGTGTTGCCTTTCCCCCCGGACCGAAGTCCAGCACCCACCCCCCCAGGGAACTGCAACACGCCAAGCCAACGTGGAGGAACCCAGCCCGCACCCCGGTTAGGTTAGGTTAGGTTAGGTTAGGTTAGGTTAGGTTACCCGCGAGGGGAAGCCCTTAGGGACTGGGCGGCTGGTTTAGGGCTGGAAGTCCTAAACCGGGGCACAGCCAGTACCTGCGTGCGCCGGCAGGGGGGCTCAATCGTGGACGTCTCGTTCGCGACCCCTGCCCTAGCCGCACGCGTCTCTGACTGGCGTGTCCTGGGGGACGTGGAGACCCTCTCGGATCACCTGTACATCAGGATGAGGGTCTCCAACCAGAGGCGGGCCCATTCGCCTGGTCCCGCTTTAAGGGGGGGGCGGGGCACATTCCCCAAGTGGGCTCTAGGCAGCCTCGACCGCGACGCGGCAGAAGAGGCTGCCCTAATAGAGGAGCGGTGGGGTCGCCCCCCGGACCAGGGTCCGGACGTGGAGGGGAGGGCGCGGCAGTTCCGGGCGTCGCTGCACACTATATGCGACGCGAGCATGAGGCGGGCGGGAAAGCCGCTGGCTAAGAAGCGGGTGTATTGGTGGTCTGACGAGGTTGGGGCCCTACGTCAGACCTGCAATGCGGCGAGGAGGGCATACACCCGATGCCGGCGGCGACGGCACACCGAAGAGGAAGAGGAGCTCCTGCACAGGGCCTTAAGGGAGGCGGCGGAGGCCCTGTGCATCGCCATCGCAAGGGCCAAGGACGCCGCTCACGAGGCGTTCTTGGACACCCTCAACAGGGATCCATGGGGGAGGCCCTACAAGGTAGTACGCAACAAAATGCGTAATGGGCCCACCATGGATTCCCTGGAACCGGAGCTCCTCACGAGGGTGGTGGAGGGATTGTTCCCGCCCGCAGAGGGAGGGTTTGTTCCCCCGGCTATGGGCCCGCCGGAGGAACAACAAGGAGAGGTGGAGGTGACGCCGATAACGGACGCCGACGTCACCTGGTCGGTGCACCGTCTTAGGGCCTGCAAAAAGGCCCCGGGCCCAGACGGGGTGCACGGGAGAGTCCTCCCGATCGCGATGGCCCACCTCGGAGGCCGCCTCAAGGACCTCTACAATGAGTGTCTTGAGGTAGGGCGGTTTCCGGGCTGCTGGAAGGAGGGGAGGTTGTGCCTCCTCCGCAAAGCAGCCCGTCCAGCAGACTCTCCATCGGGGTGGAGACCCATAGTTCTGCTGGACGAGGTGGGGAAGATGCTGGAGCGGATCCTTGCGTCCCGGATCCTCCAGCATCTTGGGGACACGGGTCCCGACGTGTCAGACCGCCAATTCGGGTTCCGAATCGGGCGGTCCACGATCGACGCGATCGGGACCCTGAGAGGGTTTGCAGAGTATGCGGAGGGAAGAGGGGAGGGGGTGGTGGCGGTGTCCTTGGACATCGCCAACGCGTTTGGCTCCCTCCCATACTCTGTAATAGGGGAGGCGCTCCGCTATCATGGAGTGCCCCCTTATTTGCGGCGCATCGTGGAGCACTACCTGACGGAGCGGGTAGTGCTCTACGAAGATAGGGGAGGGCAGAGGAGGACGCGGCCCATGGCGTGTGGCGTACCCCAGGGTTCCGTGTTGGGGCCCTTATTGTGGAACCTGGGGTACGATTGGGCCGTACGCGGCGTCCTCCTCCCCCGGATGGCAGTCATCTGTTATGCAGATGACACCATGGTGGCCGTCCGGGGGCAGGGGTTGAGGGAGGTTCTGCGGAGGGCGGAGGTAGCAGTAGACCTCATCATCATGAGGATCAGGTTGCTGGGCCTGAGGGTGTCCCTCCCGAAAACGGAGGGAATAATTTTCGGGGGGAGGGCCTGGCGACCTCCCGCAGGGTGCTCCCTCAACGTGAGCGGGGAGGTGGTCCAGGTGAGGCCACACATCAAATACCTCGGCCTCACCTTGGACCGCAAGTGGACATTCGGGGAGCATTTCCGCCAGATTGCTCCCCGAATAGTGGCGACGGCCTCAGCCCTGGGCCGGCTGCTGCCCAACGTGGGAGGGCCTTCGGCCGCCTGCCGCCGTCTCTATGCCGGTGTCGCCCGGAGCATGGCGCTCTATGGGTGCCCGATATGGGTGGACCGGCTGACGGCGGCAAACAAAGCCCTGTTACGGAGGCCACAAAGGGTGGTGGCCCTACGTATTTGCAGGGCATACGTGACGGTGTCCGGGGCAGCAGCGTGCGCCTTGGCTGGGACTCCCCCCTGGGAGTTGGACGCGGTATCCCTAGCCGAGGCGCACCGGGAGAGGGTCAGGTGCAGGGCCACTGGGGTGTACCCTGCTCCTGAGGAGGTAAGGGCAGCCCGCAGCCAGACCGAGCGAAGGCTGCGGGAGAGGTGGAAGAACGACCTCGAGGACGCCCCCTATGGCCACCGCACCATAGGGGCCCTCCTCGGGTCGTTCGATGAGTGGTTGGAGAGACGCCACGGCAAGCTCGGGTTCCGGATGACGCAGGTAATGACCGGACATGGCTGTTTCGGTCATTACCTGCATCGTATTGGGAGGGAGCCCGGGCCCGCTTGCCATGAGTGCGGCGCCGATGATGACACGGCCCAGCACACGCTCGCGGAATGTGTGCATTGGGCCGACGAGCGCCGCACGCTTGTGGCGTCTCTCGGAGTGGGTGATCTCTCGCTGCACAGCGTCGTGGCGGCCATGCTGAGCAGCGAGAGATCCTGGGAGGCGGTGGCCTCCTTCTGCGAAGCCGTCATTTCGCAGAAGGAGGCCGCGGAGCGGGAGCGCGAAGAGAGGGTAGATGCGCTCCCGATCCGGCGCAGACGGAGGGGTCGAGCACGTGGGCGGTTCTTGAACCGCATGCTCCCCCAGTAGGGCCGCGGGTTGGGGAACCCGCATTGCACGGCCCTACACGTCTGGGGGGGAGGTCAAGCGTTTCTGGCCTTCCCCTCCTTTGGCGCGGGTGCCCTGGCGTAGATTAGAGCCAGGGCCGCCGGGGGGCGTCATGGTGGCACAGTGTGATCCCAAGACGCCCCTGTACAACGGCAAGGAGAGGGAAACGCCGCTGTGGGTTTTAGTGGGTATACTCCTCCCCCCCTCTGCTTACAGAGGGTGCGTGAGAGGAGGGAGTCCCACATAACCCCCCACCAATGGGCCTACCCAGCCCGGGGGGTATGCGTAAAGCATTTCCCACAGCGACAAAAAAAAAAAAAAAAAAAAAAGGTTAGGTTAGGTTAGGTTAGGTTAGGTTAGGTTAGGTTAGGTTAGGTTAGGTTAGGTTAGGTTAGGTTAGGTTAGGTTAGGTTAGGTTAGGTTAGGTTAGGTTAGGTTAGGTTAGGTTCCCGGATGGCTGTCATCTGCTATGCAGATGACACCATGGTGGCCGTCCGGGGGCAGGGGTTGGGGGAGACCCTGCGGAGAGCAGAGGTGGCGGCGGACCTCATAGTCGCCAGGATCAGGTTGCTGGGCCTGAAGGTGTCCCTCCCAAAGACGGAAGGAATAATCTTTGGGGGGAGGGGGAGGGCCTGGCGACCTCCCGCAGGGTGCTCCCTCAACGTAAGCGGGGAGGCGGTCCAGGTGAGGCCGCATATCAAATACCTGGGCCTCACCTTGGACCGCAGGTGGACATTCGGGGAGCATTTCCGCCAGATTGCTCCCCGAATAGTGGCGACGGCTTCGGCCTTGGGCCGGCTGCTGCCCAACGTGGGAGGGCCATCGAACGCGTGCCGCCGTCTCTATGCCGGTGTCACCCGGAGCATGGCCCTGTACGGGTGCCCGATATGGGCGGACCGGCTGACGGCGGCAAACAAAGCCCTGCTACGGAGGCCACAAAGGGTGGTGGCCCTACGTATATGCAGGGCATACGTAACGGTGGCCGGGGCAGCAGCGTGCGCCTTGGCTGGGACTCCCCCTTGGGAGTTGGACGCGGAGTCCCTAGCCGAGGCGCACCGGGAGAGGGCTAGGAGCAGGGCCACTGGGGTGTACCCTGCTCCTGAGGAGGTGAGGGCCGCCCGCAGCCAAACCGAGCGAAGGCTGCGGGAGAGGTGGAAGAACGACCTCGAGGACGCCCCCTATGGCCACCGCACCATAGGGGCCCTCCTCGGGTCATTCGATGAGTGGTTGGAGAGGCGCCACGGCAAGCTCGGGTTCCGGATGACGCAGGTAATGACCGGACATGGCTGTTTCGGTCATTACCTGCATCGTATTGGGAGGGAGCCCGGGCCCGCTTGCCATGAGTGCGGCGCCGATGATGACACGGCCCAGCACACCCTCGCAGAGTGTGTGCACTGGGCCGACGAGCGCCGCACGCTAGTGGCCGCTCTAGGAGTGGGTGATCTCTCGCTGCACAGCGTCGTGGCGGCCATGCTGAACAGCGAGAGATCCTGGGAGGCGATGGCCTCCTTCTGCGAAGCCGTCATTTCGCAGAAGGAGGCCGCGGAGCGGGAGCGCGAAGAGAGGGTAGATGCGCTCCCGATCCGGCGTAGACGGAGGGGTCGAGCACGTGGGCGGTTCTTGAACCGCATGCTCCCCCAGTAGGGCCGCGGGTTGGGGAACCCGCATTGCACGGCCCTACACGTCTGGGGGGAAGGCCAAGCGTTTCTGGTCTTCCCCTCCTTTGGCGCGGGTGCCCTGGCGTAGGTTAGTCAGGGCCGCCGGGGGGCGTCGTGGTTGCACAGAGTGATCCCAAGACGCCCCTATTCAACGGCAAGGAGAGGGAAACGCCGCTGTGGGTTTTAGTGGGTATACTCCTCCCCCCCTCTGCTTTCAGAGGGGTGCGAGAGGAGGGAGTCCCACATAACCCCCCACCAAAGGGTCTACCCAACCCGGGGGGTATGCGTAATGCATTTCCCACAGCGAAAAAAAAAAAAAAAAAAAAAAAGGTTAGGTTAGGTTAGGTTAGGTTAGGTTAGGTTAGGTTAGGTTAGGTTAGGTTAGGTTAGGTTAGGTTAGGTTAGGTTAGGTTAGGTTAGGTTAGGTTAGGTTAGGTTAGGTTAGGTTAGGTTAGGTTAGGTTAGGTTAGGTTAGGTTAGGTTAGGTTAGGTTAGGTTAGGTTAGGTTAGGTTAGGTTAGGTTAGGTTAGGTTAGGTTAGGTTAGGTTAGGTTAGGTTAGGTTAGGTTAGGTTAGGTTAGGTTAGGTTAGGTTAGGTTAGGTTAGGTTAGGTTAGGTTAGGTTAGGTTAGGTTAGGTTAGGTTAGGTTAGGTTAGGTTAGGTTAGGTTAGGTTAGGTTAGGTTAGGTTAGGTTAGGTTAGGTTTTTTTTTTTTTTTTTTTTACTTGAAGGCAAGAGCCTTCAGTGTTGAGAGTTTGTAACTACGCTCGGCGCTTTCGGCATACGCGTTGCGTAGAACATGTTTGCAAGTTGGTGAGAAAGGTAGTAGTCTTGGTAATTAGTAAGACGTTTTAGGAATAAGGTATAGTAGAGTAGAGAGAGATAGTAGTTAGAATTAAGAGTAGTTTAGAAGTGAGAGTGAGAGGGTAGATTAAGTTAGTTTTAAGTTTAGATTTTAAGTTTTATTGAATTCCTTTAGGTGTCCAAGGATATATTTCAGAAGATTGAAGAAGCTGTTTGCAGTCGTCTCTTTCGTCATGCATGCTTTGAAGTCCTTTGAGTCAATTCTTAGGTTGTCGCAAAGAATTTGGTGGTCGATTCTACGTGAATCAAAACGTGGGCAGTCGTTGAGAAGATGTTGTAGGGTTTGTTTAATTGTTGCAGTTGGTTCACATGGGCAGTAGTCGTCGGCTGTAATTCCGAAGCGGTGCAGGTATTCCTTGTGGAAACCATGGTTGGAGAGATACTGTGTGGTGTAGAAGTTCGTGGTGTGAGATGTAAGATAGTCGGAGATGTCAGCATAAGTCGGGAAGATGTTTTTAGTGTATTGGCACTTGTTATTGTTCTCATAATAGTTTGTGGAGGCTTGTTGGAGTAGGAGTCTGTTATGGTGTTTCAGGTGGCTGATGGGTATATCGCTAAAGTCTGGGGCCTTGTGCAAGTCGACTGCTGCTTTAGCGGCTGCGTCAGCGAGCTCATTTCCAATTACTCCGTTGTGCGCTTTGACCCAATAGAATGTTGTTTTTGTGTGCGGTTTGAGAGCATGTAGTATGGTGTGGATCTGGACGGCAAGGGCATTATAAGAGGTGGGGTTTTTGATTTCCATGAGGGCCGATTTGGAGTCAGAGAAGATAAGCAGTTCAGGTGGGTGGTTCTTAGAGGCATAGTTGAGACAGTTCTTAATGGCAATGAGCTCGGCCTGATAGACCGAGCAGCAGTCGTGTAGTTTGAATTTCTTTGTAATGTTGTCTCCATTAGGCTTAATGATGACGAAAGCCGACCCGACTTTTTCGTCGTGTCGGCTCCCGTCAGTGAAAGCGTGCCAACTGGTTGGAGAGTGTGCTTCGGAGAACTTGGCAAATTCGGCCTGGTCTTTGATCTCCTTGAATGGGATGGTAGTTCTGTGAGCAGGATGTAGGAGAGTTGAGGGAGGGGCAGGTGTCTCAATCGGGAGGTCCTGTGGCAGGTAGGAGGCAAAGCCTTTCCGTCTGGCAAGCTCGATCTCCGCAGTGTAGTTTATTTTTGCTGGCAGTGGGGGGAGATTCGCAAGGGTGATTGAGAGTATCGTGCTGAGTGTCTTAAAGCCATGTACTATTTTAATAGCGAAGAGCCTTTGAAGTGAGAGGAGCTTGCTTTCCACACATTGGAATCTGAGCGCAGATGCCCAGATTGATGCCGAGTATGTGATGATAGGCGTTATAACTTGATTATAAATTGTGCGCACGTTTTCCGCGTGGATGCCCCAGGTAGGGCGGATTAGATTTTGGAGCTTGTAGTAGAGTTTCTTTGATTTATCAATCACATACTCGGCATGCCTAATGAACTTGAGTTTCCTGTCAATCAGGACCCCCAAATACTTGATCTGAGTGGCGAAAGGAATCACATTGCCGTTGCTGGTAAGTCTTATCCTGGTTGCCTTGTTGGTGAAGGCGATTGCCTGCGTTTTGTCTCGCCCGAATTCGAGTTTGACACTGTGACCCCATTCTGTGATCCTGTCCATAGCCTCGCAGGCGATGCTCTCCAGGTCCCTAAGATTGGTGGAGTGACAAATCAGGAGAACATCGTCCGCGTAGGCCTGGAGGTGGCACCCCTCCGGCATTTCCGTTTCCAGGAGCCCGTCCAGGATCAAGTTCCAGAGTATCGGCCCCACCACCGATCCCTGGACGCAACCCCTGGTCATGGATTTTTGGGCGAAGTAGTCAGCGAGTCCAAGTTGCACAACCCTGTTGGTGACGTAGCTACGCAGAAGCTGATAGAGATTTCTCGGGCAGTTAATGTGTCTAAGTCGCGCGAAGATGGCAGGCCACCATGCCATGTCAAAGGCTGACTTAATGTCAAGAGATATAGCCATCACCTGCTCCCTATTCTGCTTAGCCGCGTTCACCTTGTCCAGTGCGTCGCCTATGGCTGAAGTTGTGTTTGTTTGGAGACGAAAGCCATATTGTTTTGGTATGATCTTGCCCTTAGAGTACATAAAGTGGGTTAGCCGATTTATGAGGAGCTTCTCCAGTGCCTTTCCAAAGACCCTAACCAGTCCGATGGGCCTGAATGACGACGCCTTTGTATGGTCGTCCTTGTTCGGCTTCGGAATGATTTTGGTAGTTGTTGTCTTCCAACATTCAGGAAAGTACCGGAGTTCCAGACATCTGTTCATAAGGGCAGTGATCTCATCGGGAAAGAGTTTAGTTATTTGCAGGCAGATGTCCGCAGTCAGGTGGTCGGATCCGGGGGCTTTTTTGTGGCTGATGGATGAGAGGGTCTCCAATACCTCAGTGCTGGTAAAAGCCGGCTCATCCGGCTCGTCCGGAAGGTCGTCGAGCTGCTGTCTGATGAGTTTCTGGGTGGCTGAGTCGCTGTCGCTGTCATCATCCGGGTAGAAGATCCCTAGCAAGGCCTCCGCCGTATCCTTGCTGCCGCTGGTGTACTCGCCAGTCGGCAGTTGGAGTGTCGCGGGTGGCTGCGCCAGTGGTCTCGTCCGGATGATGCGGTTGGTGACCGCCCAGACATCTTCCTTCCCTTGGCGTTCACAGAACGCCCGGAAACTGGACGTGGAGGCAGCACAGCAAGCGTCTGAGTATTTCTTACGGAGCTCATTTTTTTGTGCTATGAGGTCCTCAGCAGGGAGTTTTTGCTTGAGGGCCTTGGATAGTTTGTGATGGTTATTGATAACTTGCGCCTTCAGCTCAGAGAGTTCAGGGCTCCACCAGGGTGGACGGCTTGGTGTTTGCTTGGAGCGCGGCAGCAAGTCATCACAAATCTTTATGATGTCCATGGTGAGTAGATCGACAGTTGCTTCGAGCTCATCTTCAGAGCTTGAGTTTATGGAAGGAAGATCCGGCATCTTTCTGGCAAGTCTCTCCCTGAACTCCTCTGTGATGCTGTCCCACTTGAAGTTTAAAGTGTTATATCGGTAAGTGGAGAGCTTTACTTTGTTTTTAAAGGCGTCAGATTTGTTTGGTCCTGTGGAGAGAGTGAAGAGAATAGCGTGGTGGTCGGAAGAGGGGCAGATCGAGGAGTCAACTTGCCAGTTAAGCATCTTGAATTGGCTTTGTCCGCAGCAAGATTTATTGGTGAGTAGGGTTATATCGATTATAGAGGAGCGCAGTATTCCATTTGTGATGGTCTCGAAGGTTGCTGTTTTCCCGATGTTGCAGACCTCTAGGTTGTGCGTAATTAGCAGATCCTCTATACGATTCCCCCTCGCATTGTTTTGCCTAGAGCCCCAGAGCTTGCTCCAGCCATTGAAGTCTCCACCCAAAATGTGGGTGGCTCCAGCCGTGCTCGCAAGGAAGAGCTCTAATTTAGCCAGTGTAGCGTGCTTGTCCGCCCTGGGCTCGACGTAGACAGAGATAAGGTAGGTGTTCTTTCCCGATTTTTGGGTAAGTTGCACTATGCTGAGATTGGGGGACGAGAAGCCCGCTACCCCCAGTGTGCTGGTGTAGTTATCCCTTATTAAGAGGGCAGCTTTGGTGGTCCTGTCCTTAGCCGGATATTGGTAGATGATGTAGCCAGGTATTGTTTTCATAGCAGTGCTGCCTCCAGGAATGTAGGGTTCCGTTACAAAGACTATGTCGTAGTCATTCTTTTGGTGCAGGTGGTTGGCTATTTCCTGGTAGGCATTTCTACCATGCCCCATGTTGATTTGGATACAGTTTAATGAATTTTTGTTTTTGGTGATTTTGATAGTATTGTTGGTATCTGTTTTAGTTTTACTGTCCATAATCGATGCGAGATATGATATTGTTTAACATTGCGGTTTTTCGGGGGCAGTCAGTAGAGGTAGCGGAGTGTCTGTTGCTGATTTTTGCAGAGCTACTGGCGGTGTTGGGTTGAGAGTTAGTGCAATTGTGGCAAAGGAGTTTAGAGGGGTCGTTGCTGACGGGGCAGTTTTTGTACTCGTGGTTGGGTGAAGAGCAGTGCGAGCAGATCGGAGTCCTGTCGCAATACTTCCTGGTGTGTCCATACTCCAGACAGGTGTAGCACTGGAGCAGCGGGACGTATTCGCAGGCATGAACTCTTTGGTGATCGAGATTGATTTTTATTTGTTGCATTATGGCCTTGAAGACGGAGGGGGTGGTCATAAAGACCGCATTATAGAGTCGAGGGTTGCGGTTCCCTCTCTTGAACCTCAGCGAGAGGTCTTCAGGGCCCTGCGCGCAGTCTCCAATCTGCTCATTCTGGTGCATGATGATTTGCGCTAGTTGTTCCGCCGGTACGTCCTCCGAGATTCCCTTCAAAATCACCATGGGTTTGAGCGTTTTAGAGACCTCTGCGCTCACCATGGTGTTATTGGCGGTGTTGGTCCTTTGAAGGGCAGCATCTCTTTGTTCAGTGCTGTCAAACTCTACCCTGACCTTGTTATTGGAGACGAATCTAGTGGCTGCCGGGGCGAAATTTGTGTCCCTGAAGGACACGCTTTTCTTCCAGGCAAGCAGCGTCTCCGCGGGAGTTTTGACTGCGACCTTTGGAGCGAGGATGAGGGCTGGCTTGTTAGTTGGTGGTAGGGGTGGAGGAGGCGGGTGCGGGAAGGAGCTCGGCAGCGTCGGCTGGCGGGTCCTAGCAGCAACAGATGCGTAAGAGGTGCTGCCAGTGTCCCTGCCAGTCGGGCTCCTGTTGGTGTTGAGGTTGGAGGCTGCAGTAAATTTGCCAAACTCCTCCCTGATCTCCTCCCTGATCGTTGTCCTGATGACATCGAGGGTCGTGGTAGTGGTAGAGGCGGTGGGAGAGGCGGTGGCGGTAAGTTGAGGCTCAGAGCTGGTCTGAGTGGAGGCAGCTTTTGTGCTCATCGTTACGAGTCCCCTTGGCGGGGTGATGTCGGCACGTGGCTCCCTGCTCTGAATCGTCACCTTTCCCGTGTAGAGGCCGACGGTCTGTCCGATGGAGGCTAAGAGAGACCTGATGTCGTCTTTGTCCGGACGTGTCACACTTCTGTGGCGACGAAGAGTTCGTTCGATCGACTCCAGGTCCCTGCGGACCATTCGCCACATCCTGCTCGCGTCGTCAGCTACAAAGTTGTCTTGTGTAGTTGGTGTGCCTGGCGAGTCCTGGCTCAGGCTCAGACGAAGAGTATCCATGTTAGTGGAGCCGGTGAGAGATATGCTAGTGGCCTCCTCAGTTGGGGTCGGGGCGACAGTGAATGTCTGATCAAAGGTGGGGGGTCGGTCTCCACCAAGCGGAATGAGGGCCTCGTCTTCCTGGTCAAGGTCGATCTGAATTATGCCGATTGGATTCAGCGGCGGATGTGGAAGCTTCTTTTTAGCTTTGGTTTTCCTGGGGGTGGCCAGTTCCTCTTCGAGCTGAATGAGGAGTGGCTCTGCAGTATCCGAGGCCTGGAAAGTGCAGGGGGCCTGCGAGATTTGCGAAGAAGGGTTCTGCGCTGGTGCCTTTTTGGGGGCCTTGGGAGTGGCTTTCGTTTTTGTTTTAGCCTTCTTTGGAGGCGTCCGGAGCAGTTCTGGAGTAAGGACGGCGGTCTCCGTTTGTTTTTCCGAGTCGTCCTTGCCCGTGGCCACTGTGGGAGGGGGGGTTTTCATAAAGTCCGACCTGCGCGGGGTGCTGGGTGGTGTTCGCGTTAGTGGCATGTTGATTTTTCGAGTGATAGAGGAGAAATAAAACCGGAAAAATTAAATTGGGAGAGAATGGGTAGATTGTAAGAAAAGGGGTAGTGGGGGGGGGGAGGACAGTGAAGAGGACAATCAGTTTAGGTAGGTGAGAGAGGTTAGAAGAGAAGGGTGTGAGGGGAGGGACGTATGAGAAGAAAGTGGCGTATGAATTTGTATATTTTTTGTATGGAAGCCGGTGAGAATAGTGTGGAGAAAGATCTAATAAAAGGTGGTTATGAGTTTAATCTAAGAGAAGAATTTTTTGGCTGAGCAGTTTGGGAGAGAAAAATTTTTTAGTGAGGTGCGCCAACGGAAAATCGAATAGCAAGATTTTAAGAAAATTAATAGCTGGAGAACGGATGAAGTTTTTGAAGAGTTTGAAAAAGAAGCTGTTGAAGAAAAATTTTTAGAAACTTTAAGGGTGGTAATTGGATTTTTAGGGGAGGAAACTGATTTTTTAAGGATGTTTGAAATTTTGTGTGCGCCTGTGAAAAGTGTGATGGCAATTTGGGGTGATTTTTTAATTCAGAAACGGAGTGAAGGAAAAATATGGCTTGTAAGAGAGGCTGTAACTAAATTTTTTTGGAGGCTAACGCGAAGAAGAGAGAGAGGATAAGTGGAAAGGGGGGGACAGAAAAAATTTTTAAAGAATCAGAGGTTGCACAGGATGTCAACAAGTTGAATAACTATTGAAGGGAACAAGCTAGAGAAAAACGGAAAACGGGAGAAGGTTGAGAAAAAATTTAGGTATCTTGTGGTCGAATTGGGATGAGTTCGGTAATTTAGGTACCACTTTTTTCTCGGTTGGTTAGGTTAGGTTAGGTTAGGTTAGGTTAGGTTAGGTTAGGTTAGGTTAGGTTAGGTTAGGTTAGGTTAGGTTAGGTTAGGTTAGGTTAGGTTAGGTTAGGTTAGGTTAGGTTAGGTTAGGTTAGGTTAGGTTTTTTTTTTTTTTTTGTAAGGGTAACGGTCTTGAACCGTTTGCTTTTGCTCCCCAGACATAATCCGAGACTATTTTCTGCTTCATTTTTATTGTTGCGTTAGTTTTATTGTGCTGGACTTAAAGCTAATTAAAACTATTACTTAATACTATAGCTTTTTTTTTTTTTTTTTTTTTTTTTTGCAATCCTTTTAGTTATTTACAATGATCGACATTTCCTATTTTATTCATACTTTCCTTCATTCATCAGCATTCATTCATCATTCTTTTATTTGGTGCTTAGAGTTTAGAATCCAGTTTTAGTTATCCTTTGCCCAAGGCGCAGTACTCCCATTATTTCTGCAGGCTTTTCTCATTACTGCTCTACAGTAGGACGCGAAAACATCATGGGTTGTCTTCCCTACAAGTAAAATGCTGAAATTTGGTTTAGCGATCTTTTCTTTGAGTTTGGTTTCCGCGTTAAATCTCTGTATATCGAAACGTGGGCACTCCGCAAGGATGTGCTCCACGGTTTCTACTATAGCTGGATCACAGGGGCAGGAGGGGACGTCTTTCAATTTGAAGCGGTGTAAGTATTCGCCGGTACCGCCATGCCCTGTTAGTACTTGTGTTATAAGACTGTCGGGTTTGTGCTTTATGGCGTATCTGTAAGCCATCAAGGCATCAGGGAGGAATGCTGCAATATGTTTTCCTGCAGTTTTTTCGGCGTAGATTTTTGCCCATTGGTGCAGAGTTTCCTCCCTAATGACTCGCTTGGCATAGGAGCAAGGAAAGAGGTCGTATTCAGGCTTAGTCTTCTTTTTAAGAGCTGCATATTTGGCCAATTCGTCGGCTCTTTCATTGCCCACAGTCCCGCAGTGTGCTCGAAGCCAAAAGAGTCTTACTCGTTTTCCCTCTTCCAGCATCTTACCCAGCAGAGTTCGGATCCTAAAGACGAGCGGGTGGAGGCAGGTGGTGTTAATAATGGCCTGAAGGGAAGACATGCTATCGCTAAGGATGTTAATTTCTTCCTCTTTTAGTGCTACAGCTAGCTCTCCCGCCTTCAGGATCGCGAGTAGCTCTGCCTGGTAAACGCTACAGTAGCTTTCCAGTTTAAAAGTGCGTTGTCTTATTTCTAGTCCATCCTTCCAGGCTGTAACTGCCGCCCCCACCTTGCCTTCTATTTTGCTTCCGTCTGTATACACAAAGAGTCCCGCTATTTCGTGTTTTGCTATGGTTTCTTCGCTCAGATCTTCTATTTCAGTGAAAGCCAGTGGAGTTGAGGTTGCAGGGTGGGGTGTTTCCAGATAAGGCACTCGGGCTTCGTAGTCTCTGTCCGGGAGTTGAGTCAACGGGCAGCCTCTTTTGGTCTCATAGAGGCGAGCGGCCTCCGTAACTCGCAGGTCTAAGGGAAGTAGCCCCGCTATCGCTAAAGCCGGGGGGAGCGCTACTGTACGGTATGCTTGGCAGATGCGACGTGCAAAGCCTCGTTGTACTCCTCTTAGTTTATTTTGTATTCCTATCTTTTGCACCGCCGGGGCCCACGCGCTCGCTGCATATAGTGCTATGGGTTCGATGACTGCTAAGTATATCAGTCTTTGAATGCCGGGGTTCAACCCCCATGTAACCCTCGCAGCTCGTTCTAGCCTTTGGTAAAAGCCTACGAGCTTTTTACAGAGCAGGGTCACATGGTTATTGAACGTCAACCCATCATCCAACTGTACACCCAGCAGTCGGAATTCCCTTACGATTGGTACATCTACTCCATTCATTCTGAGTCTGATATTGTCTCTATTTATGATTTTCCTTGTCAGGACCATCGCATTCGTTTTGGCAGGAGAGAAATTCAGTTTGTTGTCTTTACCCCACTTATGCACCCAATTGAGCGCCTGCTCGGTAAGAGGGGTCAGTTCCTCCAATTTCTCTCCTGCCAGAACTAGGACGATGTCGTCCGCAAAGGCCTGACAATGTATACTTCCATTTTGAGTGAAGTGAGTGATGAGCGGGTCGAGGAGTATGTTCCATAGGGCTGGTCCAGCTATAGAGCCCTGCACACATCCACGTGTCGGTGCCTTCTCGACTCGCTCCCCCGCGTATCTGATGTTCACTTTTCGGTCTTCCAAATAGGAGTTTAGGACCCTTTGTAGATTGCCGGGACACCGTCGCTCCGCCATTTCTACTTTGATCTTTGGCCACCAAGCATTGTCGAAGGCCCCCTCTATGTCTAGTGAAACTAAGATAGTTATTTTCTTGTCTCGTATATTCGTTTTGACCATGTTCACTAGATCATAGAGGGAGTCCTCTGTGCTTTTTTGTGGCATGAAGCCGTATTGGCGTGGATCCAGCGTTTTATTAAGGTGCCATTTTATTCTTGAGACCCACATTTTTTCGTAGATCTTCCCCAGTACAGAAAGGAGCCCGATTGGTCTATAAGATCTAGGTAACGTTGGATCTTTGTTAGGTTTCCTTATGATCACAACCGCCGCTCCCTTCCATATCTTGGGGAAGACTCCTAGGTCAAGGCATCTATTAACGAGGGCCAGAAAAAGTCCTTTATCTCTCAAGACTGCACGAGAGCAGATGTCAGCTGTTAACCCGTCTTCTCCAGGTGACTTTTTGGCAGAGAAGCCCAGTGCCACCTGGCGGAGTTCATGTGCGGTAAAAGGTGAGTCGTCCGGCGCTGGCAAAGGCTGTGAGTTTGCTTGAGCCCTTATCAAGGTGTGTTCTTGGGTGTCGGTGTTCTGGTCATCATCCGGGAATAAAGCATCCGCTAGTAGCCGAGCGGAGCCAGTCGCTGTCTGTGTAGTCCCTGTGGTGTCCTTTAGTAGGATGTCAGGGCGACGTGGCTCCACTCGTCTAAGCGTTTTATATACTCCATCCCAGACGTTGTCCCGTTCAGTTGAGGTGCAGAATTGTTTCCAACTTTGTGTTTGAGCCGCTTTTGCTTCATTTAGGTAGTCTTCTTTTGCAGCTAGGTACTCTGCCACCACATGCTCTCTTCTGCGTGGAGCAGCAACGCGAACACGTCTCTTGCATGTCATCATGTAATTCCTCTTTTTTCCCACCTCCTCTGTCCACCACGGTGGTTTTGAGTTAAATTTGGGAGGTTGTCTTCGAGGAATTGCATAAGTGCATGTGTCAGTGATTGCGTCCGTGTAAGCCTCCGCTGCTAATTCCGCGTCTTCTGCGGTGTCTATTTTGAGAGGTTCTCCATTTGCCAACCCATGCTGTTCGAGATTATCTAGAAGTACCTCATCAAACTTGTTCCAATCTGCTTTTGCGGTGTTATAGATCCTGGTTGTGGTCGGTGGTGAAAGGAATGGATTAGCACTGCTGCTGCGGATGGTCATGAACAATGCGTTGTGGTCCGAGGAAGTAGTATGCGGCATCACACACCATTCGTGAACTTTCTGCGAGAGTGCGGTGCTGCAGAGTGTCACGTCCACCCTACTCTCAAACACTCGATCTCCGCGGCACACCTCAAAGGTCGGCTCCGTGCCCTCATTTAGTATGTGGAGGTCCAGCTCGTGGATCAACGATATTAGCTCTTCGCCTCTATCGTCGTCCCTCGAGCTGCCCCACCACACACTCCAGGCATTGAAGTCTCCTCCAATTAGGAGGCGCGGCGTTTCTTGCATGAGTGCCACAGCCACTCGTCTTAGTTGGGTCAGAAGGGGGCCAATATCGTTATTCGGCTCGAAGTATGCTGAGATCAAAGCCAATTTGCCCTCTGGCAAGTCAACTACTGCCGCCGCGATGTTTGGCGACTGGAGATCTGGATTGATGGTGATGGTGAGCCTGGGGTCCGTCACTACCACTGCTGCCTTGTTGGGTACGTCTTTACTGGCCCCTAGCGCCTGGACCACCCTGGCGTTTGGTGGTGCGGCGAGGTCGCCAGTCGCACCCACGTACGGCTCCTGAAGCAGCAGCAGCGACACCTTGTGCAGGCTCACCTTCATAAAAATCTCCGTGGTTGCTAGTCTTGCCCGCTGAAGGTTGGCTTGCATAACTTTCGCAGGGACGCCCTTAACAATAAGCAACGCGGGATCTGGCCAGTACATCCCATCTGCGTCGCACTGGGCAGCTCGTATCCATTGCAGTATGTGCACTTTCATGCGGAAGCCTCTTCTCGCGCATGCAGTTTATGCATTTCGGTGCTTCACCCTTGGCGGCACGTTCACATTTTGCGCGCGGGTGCTCGCCACCACAGTAGCCGCACAAGGGTTTCGGTGTTTCACACATACGTTTTGTGTGCCCATACTGCAGGCAGGAGGAGCACTGTACCAGCGGAGAGCGATCGTATACGGGTCTGCGTTGCATACCGATGTATACGTGTCCAATGTCTGTTAGGGCGCGCCACATTTTCGGAGAGACCTCCATTACGACGTGGCACTCCAGCTCATTTCGCGCTTTGCGGCGGAACAGAATGCGTGCCGTTTCTTTTGCCAGGTCAAGTTGGCCTGTCAGGGACTTATTTTGTTTCTGGAGCGATTCGAGAATTTCACTGTCCGTGTAGAAGGCCATGACTCCCGTGATTTCCACGAGTGGCTTGCGGCTAGCTGGCTCCTCAACGGTCAGTTCTCCAGCTCGAAGTCGCTCCGCCAGGCGTACTGCGTCTTCCGGGTCAGAGCAGCCCAGCACGACTTTGCCGTTTCGGGTTTTACGGCACCGGTCGACGCTGAGTCCTTCCGCGCGTACATCGATTACTCCTTCTATTCTCTTAATGACCTGGTCCGCGGTGTGCGTGGGGTCAATGCTCGAGACTAGAATGGTCTTTGCTGGTTGTGGCGGCTGGGAGCGGACAGCCGGTGCGGCTCGTGCTGCAGCCGCGTAGGAGGTGAAGTCTCGGCGAAGCTCTCCCATTTGGTTATTTAGCTTATTCACCTCCTCCGCGGAGACAGCCTGCACCGTCTTGGCTTGCGGAGACTTTCTGAGCTCACGCACCTCCTTTCTTAGCTCCTCAACCATAATTTCTGCACTGGCCGCTCGTGCACAGTGTTCACCCGCCAACTGCTGCTGCATTTCTGTAAGCCTTGCCAGATCATTTTGAATTTTAGTCAAGTCGCCGGTCCGCAACTTGCTCACTTCCTCCTGCAGGGTGTTTATAGGCTTTCGCACCTCAGCTGCCAGGACTTTTTCCAAGTCCTGTTTTTCGGCCACAGCTTGTTGCTTTGCCTTTTTCCCGTCAGCTACTTCAGCCTGGGTGGTTTGGAAGAAGTTAGCAAGGGCTGAGATGTCTTGCGGGGTGCCGGCGATTGAGACTTCACTCACATAGCGCTCGGTGCTCTCCAAGATTTCTTTTGTAGCGGACATGATGTCGACTTTATCTTCCTTCTTCACACTCTTATGCGCTTTTAGTGCGGCGAAGATTGTTTTCACATTCCTGCGAATACTGGCCAGGAACCTACCAGTAGGATTCTGGGTGCTTGGGCTTGCAAGGGTTGCCTGGCTCAGTTTCAGTGAGTCCATTTCACCGGAGCTAGGAATTTCAAAGGCGACAGGGGCTTTAGGTTTCACCTGTTCTTTGGGTGCCCAGGATGGGTCTGTGTCCTCCTTGTCTGCCTTGTCGGCCTGCTCGACGGTGAACGTGGAATTTAGGGTGAGGTTGTCGAATTCTTCGAGTTGTACTAGAGGCTCTACCAAGTTTTCACTCGGAGTGCTGCCGGTTAGGTCTTGCGGTGCATCAGCACTTTGGGCCTGACTCCTCGTCTTCCTTGGCGAGCTCTGTATCGATGGCGGGGGTGTTCGATACATTTTTAGTATAGAAGTTTTATACAAGAATTTTAGAAATTTATTTGTGGGAGAAGAGAGAAATCGTAAGAGATTCTGGGGATGAGGGATTTTTGGTGAAATTAAAGTCTTTAGGTACTATTGTCAGGAGAGAGGTTTCGGTAGAAAAAAGAAGTTAAAAGTGCGAAAAAGAGAGAATTTTGAGTTTAGAAATTTAGTGGGGGAGAATGTATAGGAGCTAGGGGGTAGTGATCTATGAAGGAAAGAAGGGTATTAGGGAGGACTATATTACTATAAAAAGAGATAAGGGATCGGATGAATAGGAGAGAAGGGAAAAATTTTTAAGTGCGGAAAAAGTCGTCAAAAACAGGAAAATGCGAATAACTTGAGAAGGGGGGGAGCTAATTTAAAATGGATGATGGGGAATGAAAGAGAAAAATTTTCTACGTCTTCAATCTAAATTTCGTGGAATTAGGAGTATTCGATCCCAAAAAATTTTCGATGGGTTAGGTTAGGTTAGGTTAGGTTAGGTTGGGTTAGGTTAGGTTAGGTTAGGTTAGGTTAGGTTAGGTTAGGTTAGGTTAGGTTAGGTTAGGTTAGGTTAGGTTAGGTTAGGTTAGGTTAGGTTAGGTTAGGTTAGGTTAGGTTAGGTTAGGTTAGGTTAGGTTAGGTTAGGTTAGGTTAGGTTAGGTTAGGTTAGGTTAGGTTAGGTTAGGTTAGGTTAGGTTAGGTTAGGTTAGGTTAGGTTAGGTTAGGTTAGGTTAGGTTAGGTTAGGTTAGGTTAGGTTAGGTTAGGTTAGGTTAGGTTAGGTTAGGTTAGGTTAGGTTAGGTTAGGTTAGGTTAGGTTAGGTTAGGTTAGGTTAGGTTAGGTTAGGTTAGGTTAGGTTAGGTTAGGTTAGGTTAGGTTAGGTTAGGTTAGGTTAGGTTAGGTTAGGTTCGGGCTACGTGGCGGCCAAATGGGGAGACATCGTTCTGATAGCGGTGTACTTCTCCCCAAATCGGCCGCAAAACGAGTTCCAGCAGTTCCTGGACGGGCTCGGGAGGGTGGTTGTCAGGCTGGCACCACAGCCTACAATGCTTCTCGGGGACCTCAATGCCAAATCCACGGCTTGGGGTTCCCCCAGAACAGATCGGAGGGGACAGGCGGTTGAAGACTGGGCGGCAGCTTCGGGACTGGTCCTGATCAACCGGGGTACCGCCGACACGTGCGTGCGAAGGCTAGGGGGGTCCATCGTAGATGTTACATTTGCGACCCCTGCCTTAGCAGCACGCACTTCCAACTGGCGGGTCCTGGAAGAGACCGAAACCCTCTCCGACCACCGCTACATAAGGATGGGGGTGGCGAAGCCACCGACGGCCCAACCCATACAGGGCCCAGCGGTGCGGAGAGGGCGACCGGCTTTCCCAAGGTGGAGTCTGGGGAGCCTGGACCGGGACCGAGCTGAAGAGGCGGCAATGGTGGAGGTGTGGCGGGCCCCAGAGCCAGACCGGGGGCTGGACGTGGAGGATAGGGCCCTTCTCTTCCGCGCATCGCTCACCGAGGTGTGTGATGCGGCGATGAGAAGGGCGGGAACGTACATGGGCAAAAAGCGGGTTTACTGGTGGTCGGAGGAGGTAGCGGCCCTCCGTACCACCAGTGACGCCGCACGGCGCGAGTACACCCGGTGCAGGCGGCGAAGACACCATTTGGCGGAGGAGGAGGAGCTCCTCTACGAAAGGCTCTGGGAGGCCAAAGAGGCCCTATCCGTAGCCATAGCAAAGGCCAAGGACGACGCTCACACGGAGTTCTTGGCCACGCTCGATAGGGACCCCTGGGGGCGTCCGTACAAAATGGTACGGAACAAGATGCGCCACGCCCCCGGCCTGGCCTGGACTCCCTGGAGCCTGAGCTCCTCCAGAGAGTAGTGGAAGGCCTCTTCCCGCCTGCTCCGGATTTCGATCCCCCCGTCATGCTGGCCCCAGCGGAGGAGCCGGAAGCCCTAGCCGACGTGCCGCCCATCACGGACGGCGAGTTTCACGCCACGGTGCTACGCCTCAAGGGCTGTAAAAAGGCACCTGGCCCTGATGGCGTGCCCGGCCAGGTTATGCCCGTGGCGTTGAAGCATCTGGGGAACCGCCTCAAAAGTCTCTTCGACGATTGTCTGGAGACCGGGCGCTTCCCCAGATGCTGGAAAGAGGGACGGCTGTGCCTGCTCCGAAAGGAGAACCGCCCGGCGGACACTCCAGCTGGCTGGAGGCCAATTGTTTTGCTGGATGAATCCGGGAAGATGCTCGAACGCATCATTGCTTCCCGGGTCATCCAGCACCTGGAGGGGGAGGGCCCCAACATCTCGGACCGCCAATACGGTTTCCGTATCGGGCGGTCCACCATGGATGCTCTGGGGGCCCTAAAAGCCTTCAGCGAGTACGCAGCGGAGCGGGGGGAGGGGGCCATAGCGGTGTCTCTTGACATCGCGAACGCGTTTGGCTCCCTCCCATACTCGGTAATTAAAGAGGCACTCCGATATCACGGAGTGCCTCTCTACTTACGAAGGATCATAGAGCACTACCTTAGCGGGAGGGTAGTGCTCTATGAGGAGAGGGGGGGGAATCGGCGGGAGAGGCCCATGGCCTGCGGC